>PPHD01022875.1:0-12672 GCA_002909625.1 Bambusicola thoracicus | reverse complement strand
AGCCCATTCCAGTGCCTGACCACCCTTTCAGAGAAGTAATATTTCCTAACGTCCAGCCTGAACCTTCCCTGGTGCAGTTTGAAGCCATTTCCTCTAGTCCTATCACTAGTCACATGAGAGAAGAGGCTGACCCTCAGCTCACTACAACCTCCCTTCAGGTAGTTACAGAGAGCAAGAAGGTCTCCCCTGAGCCTCCTCTTCTCTAGACTGAACAATTCCAGCTCCTTCAGCCGCTCCTCATACGCCTGTGCTTCAGACTCCTCACCAGCTTTTTTGCCCTTCTCTGGACACGCTCCAGGGCCTCAGTGTCTTTCTTGCAGTGAGGGGCCCAAAACTGGACACAGTACTCAAGGTGCGGTCTCAAGTAACAGGATTCTTTCTAGGATGGGTTTAGGGCTGTGGCATATGACTTCAAGAGAGACGAAAATCCCTTCTAGACTTCAGTATGAGTTGGAAGAAATGATGCTGTACATGGAACATTGGCATCCTCCAATTAACTGACTTATCCCCAGTGACTTCATCAAAAACCACGCTCTGGTGCTCCTTATTAGAAAGAAATCTGAATAAATCATCCACATCAGCCAGGAGACTCACACTGCTCTCTGTGGAAGCAGAGGACTCAACTTTCTGCTTCAGAAGAGCTTGACTCAACTTACTCACAGAGACAGTGATCTCAGAAGAGAGAAACGATGCCTGTATGTTTGTGAAGACTCTTCTACACACTTCAGCCATCTGAAAAAATGCCCCTTCCTGAAACATAACCAGGAGGCCGTGTGAATTACACATTCTAGATTCTCTGCCAGCAGCTGATTTCTTGGCTCTGCCAGTATATGTCTCCTTCCATTTTTGTTCAGTCTGTTCTTTAACTATGTCATCCACTGCTGAATATATTAAACTTCTGGACAGAAAGCTGTATGAACCACCTCTAAGGATGCTCCTGAGGGTATATGCCATAGCTGTGATTTACATCTCCAGAAGTCAGAAAAGAAACGTTTGCATTCAATTTTCAATAAGCAGATGGTACACAGCTTGTTTAATATTGCTGTAAATTTTGAAGTCCCTACTGAAAAATAAGACAAGTGAGCACATTTGCCTTTATTTCAAACTTTCCTTGTTTCCATGGCAATATACCAGTGAGGTATCAAGAGTAGATGCTGGGATGTGGGGTAATTTTTCTCTGCCTCTTGTAAGGCATTGCTGATGTACACATGTATAGACAAGCAAGTCAGGAAATGACGCAGGATGTTGAAGACACTGAGGATTATTGCTGAGAAAATTCAACATCCTGTGAATTCACAGAAGGATATGATAAATCCATCCCTTCATTTTAGACCAGTGCAACTCAATTGATTTTCAGTAGAGTTGTCTCAGCATTGGAAGGATGGGGTGATTCCCACATGATCAGTTCCCCTCTCAACCTGAATTATTTTGTTATTCCATGATTCCCTGTCACAGGCAGATCAAGAAACTCCTTTTATCCACTGCGTATAGAACCACAGAATCATAGAATCCTTAGAGTTGGAAGGGACCTCTAAATGTCATCTAGTCCAACTTCTCTGAAGTGAACAGGGACATCCACAGCTCGATCAGGTTCCCCAGAGCCTGGCCAGCTTTGCCTTGAATGTCTCCACAGACAGGGTGTCCACATCTCCGGGCACCCTGCTTCAGTACCTCATCCCCCTTCACTATAAAAGACCTTTTCCTTATATCCAATCTAAATCTACCCTCTTTAAGTTTGAAATAATTTTCTCTTGTCTATCACCACCGACCCTCCTGGAGAGTCTGACCTCTTCTTTCTTGTGGCCCCCTTCAGATATTGAAAGGCTGCTATCAGGTCACCTCAGAGCCTCCTCTTTTCCATGTTGAACAGCCCCAGCTCTCTGCCTGTACACGTAGGAGAGACGTTCCATCCCTTGGATAATTTCTGTGGCCCTCCTCTGGACACACTCCAACAGGTCCATGTCTCTCCTATACTGAGGACTCCACATCTGGATGCAGTACTCCCGATGAAGTCTCACCAGCGCAGAGTAGAGGGGCAGGATCGTCTCCCCCTCTCTGCTGGCCATGCTGCTTTTGATGTAGCTCAGGATACAGGTGGCTTTCTGGGCTGTGAAGGCACATAGTGCTGGCTCATGTCCAGCTTCCCATTCACCAGTACCCCCAGGGACTTTTCAGCAGGGCTGTGCTCCCTCCTTACATCCCCCAGCTTGTATTGGTAGAGGGGGTTGCCTTGACCCAGGTGCAAGCCCTTTCAGTTCTCTTTGTTGAATCTCATGAGATTCTCCTGGGCTCACTCTTCAGTCCTGCCTGGGTCCCTCTGGATGGCATCCTGTCCCTTGGGTGTGTCAACTGCATCCCACAATTGTTGTCATCCACATTATATGAGGACTGCACTGAGAGTAATGCCTATTTTATTATGACGGCCCACAGCATCAGAGACAGATGCTGGTGATATGGCAGTAGAAACTGAATCTTCATACCAGTATTCCATTACATTTTGTTACCATGTGACAGCGGGCAGCAGAGGTGCAGTCTGACAAAATGGTTTCTGACATGGAAGTGTGTATGAAGCAAGGGTATGGAATTGAATTCCTCTATGCAGAAAAAACCACAGTCACTGACATTCATTGACACTTGCTGAATTTTTTTGGACATCAAACAGTGGATATGAGCACACTGAGGTGGTGGGTTTTGTGTTTCAGCAGTGGTGGCAGTGAGAGTGGGTCACCTTTGTTGGTGCAGATTATTGTGGGTGTGGCAGGCAGGCTCTCATTCACTGCTGGTGAAAGTATATATCTCATTTGCTGACTATTGAAAAATAATCTTTTGTAGGTGCTAATTTTCTGTATCAAACAGTGTTATTGTGATCTTTTTATATCTTATAATTTCTTTGGAAATACATAGGAGGCATTGCTTTTGGAGTGACCTATGGTATACTCATCTAGTCTGTATTTAAACTAAAAGGAATGATGCTCCTTCCGTTGCCTCTTCATGCAGATCATTTAGTGGTATCGTAGATTTTGCCTGTATGACTCTATAAGCCAAATTTCCCCACTACTCCTTTCTCTTCAGTTTCAGTATTGCCCTTGACTGAGACATTACAGCATACTTAACTGAGCTCTGTGTTTGCTATTTACTTCAGTGATTGGAGACCTTTGCTATCGTGGCAACTACACAAGGAGACACCTTGTGAGATAAAATGTGCAACATTATGTGCATCATTAGCCAATTGTATTAATGTACCGCAGTCAGAGGATAATACAGTTTGGAAAGGATCCACAGGAGATCATCTAGTTGAAGCAGAATACAAGGGAAACTGATTTGCACGAAGATCCATGGAACAGTGTGGGAATATCTCAAAAGAGTCAGAGGACCTGAAATTTAACAGTGGTAGGACAAGGGGAAATGGCTTAAACCTAAAAGAAGGGAAATAAATATTAGATGTATTACCCAGAAGGCAGTGTGGCACTGACACAGACTGTCCAGAGAAGCTGTGGATGCCCCATCCCCAGAGGTATTCAAGGTCAGGTTGGATGGGGCCCTGGGCAGCCTGAACTGGTGACCTTGTCCCATGGCAGGGAGTTGGAAATAGATGATCTTCAAGGTCCCTTCCAAACCAAGCCATTCTACAGTTCTATGAAAGTTAACAGGCATTTGTTTGTCTTCTTTAATAACAATGAAAGTATTCTTGGTAATTTATTATTGTTGTAGCTATTATTTTTATTTTATTATTTTTATTATTCTCATTATGAACTGAAGTCCCAGCTCTTTAAACAAAAAGGTATAAAATCTAGGTGGGGAAGAAAGATAAGACATTGAAGAAAATAAGCATATTAGATTCATTATTTTACAAATTGACAAATTAAATGACATTTATGAACGCTGTACTCGACACTGGTGAGGCTGCACCTTGAGTACTGTGTTAAAGAATACCACTGAGAACCTGGAGAGTGTCCAGAGAAAGGCAACAAAGCTGTGAGAGATCTGGAGCACAGGTCCTACGGGGAGCAGCTGAGGGAACTGGGATTGTTTAGTCTGGAAAAGAGGAGGCTCAGGGGAGACTTCATCACTCTCTACAACCATATGTGGTTGTGGTGAGGAGGTGGTTGGCCTCTTTTCCCAGGTAAGAGTGATAGAATGAGAGATGATGGCCTGAGAATGAGAGAAGTTGTAGAATCATTAAGGCTGGAAAAGACCTTTAAGATCATCTATTCCAACCGTACACCTACCACCAATATTGCACAGTAACCATGTCCGTAAGAACCACATCTCCACTTTTCTTTAACATCTCCAGGGATGGTGATTTTACCACTCCCCTGGGCAGCCTTTTCCAGTGCCTCATCAATCTTCCAGAGAATTTTTCAACAGTATTCAACCTGCTCCTCCCCTAACGCAACTTGAGGCCATTCTTTCCATCTGCCCTGCTGTGACTGATTCTCTTAACAAAGATCTTATTATGCAGTACCCCTCTCATCAGGTACATCACAAAACATACACTAATTTGTGTGCTAAAAAGTGATTCTGATCACCAAACTTGTCTGCATCTTTAATTGATCCCAGAAGAAAGCTGTTTGTGATGCTCACCACCTTCCTATCATTTCTAGGGTTGACAGAAAGGGCTGTGGATGCTTTCCCTGTGGATGGGACCCTGAAGCAGGCAACAGCTTGATTACAGTGGATAGTGTATGTACAAATCTGAGTCTGACTTCCCAGAGGGAGAGGCACTGCTTGAACTCAGGTCCTAGTGGCCTCTTACCCCCATCACAAGAAGGACTAAAGGATCCCCATGGGATATCCTAGTGCTCATGGAGCTCAGAGAGATTCTTGGTCTGCAGAAAAAAAAAGAACAGTCAAAAAAGTGAAACAGAAATCTCAGTAGAGACCCATCTCTTTTAATGAGAACAACACTGTCTTCTGTAGTGTAAGAGAACCACAGCTTCTGAGGTAGGCAGTGATTCATGACATTGGGATTGTCCTACTTCTGCAAATTGTTTAGTTGAGATCATTGCATAGAATCATAGACTTATCAAGGTTGGAAAAGGCCTCTAAGATCATCTAGTCCAACCACCCACCTACCACCAATATTGCCTATTGATCATGTCCCTCAGTGCCATGTCTCCAAGTTTCTTGAACACCTCCAGGTATGGTGACTCCACCATCTCCCTGGGCAGCCTGTTCCAGTGCCCAGCTACTATTCTGGAGAAGCTTTTCCTAATATTCAACCTGAAACCATTTGAGTTGTTGAAAGCACATTGAGAAAAAGCAGGAATTTTGTTCAAACTGCAGGAAATGCATTTAGTAGGTTGAGTTGACATCCACTGGGATCTTCAGGCTGAGTATGTTTTAGCAAAAAGCATGATAACAAATGTTTGGCCAGGCAGGTCTCGTCTGAACACTGACCACCCTCCAGGAGTACCCTGAACACCAGACAGCACCAACTGTTCAGTAGCTATTTGGGAAAAAAAAAAAATGTTTTCAGTGAGCACTTTCTTTTGTACCAACAGATGGCTTGAAGCTGCCGCAAGTCAGAATTCCTAATGAGGTCTTTCTAGTGGATCTTCTGCGAGGGGCAGAAGAGGGAGAGAAACGTGCCCCATATTCACAGAAGCGTTCATCTGCACTGGAGCTGTTCTGTGTCTCAGATGTAAGGGAAGAGGCAGAATCTCACTGCCTCCTTGCAGAGAGCTCAGCCAGCAAAGTCAAGCCAATGCAAAGCAAATAATTTTTTTTTATTTTTTTTTAATTTAAGCTGTAAGGTAGCTTGTTTTCAAGGTTCATTGCTAGTAAATTTCTGTGGCATGTGGAGAATTGAGATGGAGCTCTCGTATCTGCGAAAGCAATGACGTGTGAGTGGAGTGCTGTGGAGACAGCGTGAGACAGAGAGAGACCCCTTTGTCATCTCTGCTGCAGAATCTCAGAAAATCAATACTAATAATATTAACATGCAGAGAGGCTAAAACAAAGTGTGTGCACCAGGGCTGTGGTATTTTAATATGATCTTTTCAGTGAGCAATGAAGGGTTGCAAAATATGAGAGGGAAAGCTGTTCTCCGATCCAGAACAAATAAGGAACTTTGACCCTTGAAAATTACTTTCTGTGTTATCTAATTTCTACTCTTCTGACTGAAAGTATGGAAATGAGATGTCTTGAAGGAGAATTTAAAATGTCCTATACAATACAAAACTGGGAGGTCAGTTTCAGAGACCAGAGGGCTTTGCTGCCATTCAGAGGGTCTTCAACAGGCTGGAGAAATGAACAGACATATCCAAGAATCTTAGAATCATAAAAACATGGAATTATAGAATCCTTAGAGCTGGAAAGAACCCTTAAAGGTCACCTAGTCCATCAATGAATAGAGACACCTACAGCTAGATCAGGTTGCTCAGAGACCCATCCAACCTGACCTTGAATGTCTTCAGGGAGGGGGCATCCACCACCTCTCTGGGTAATCTGTTTCAGTGCTTCACCCCATTCACTGTAAAAAAAATGTTCCTTACATCCAACTTAAATCTACCCTCTGTAAGTTTGAAATCATTTCTTCTTGTCTGTCACCACAGATCCTCCTAACGAGTCTGTCCCCTCCCTTCTTATAGTCCCCCTTTTACATGCTGAAAGACTGATATCAGGTCATCTCAGAGCCCTCTCTTTTCCAGGCTGAACAGCCCCAGCTCTCCCAGCCTGTTCACATAGGAGAGGTGTTCCATCCCATGGAGCATTTTTGTGGCCCTCCTCTGGATGCGCTCCAACAGGTCCATGTCTCTCCTGTACCGAGGACTCCATATCCAGACTCAGTACAGCAGGCAAGGCCTCACCAGCGCAGAGGAGAGGGGCAGGATCAGAGAAGCATAGAATCACAGAATGTTTTGTGTTGGAAGGGACCTTTAAGATCATCTAGTTCCAACCCCCCTGCTGTAGGCAGGGACACCTCCCACTAGGCCAGGTTGTTCATATTCCCATCCGACCTGGCTTTGAATACCTCCAGGAAGGGAGCATCCACAATGTCTTTGGGCAACCTGTTCCAGTGTCTCACCTCCCTTTTTCCTGCTGGCCACGCTTCTTTTGATGCAGCTCAGGATGCAACTGGCTTTCTGGGCTATGAGGGCACACTGATAGCTCATGTCCAGCTTCCCATCCACCAATACTCTAAAGGCCTTTTCAGCAGGGCTGTGCTCCAACTTTACATTGCTTAGCTTGTATTGGTAGTGGGGATGCCTTAACCCATGTGCAAGGCCTTGCACTTGTCTTTGTTGAATGTCATGAGATCCTCCTGTTCAAGCCTATGTGGGTCCCTCTGGATGGCATCACATCCCTTGGGCTTGTCGACTGCACCCCTCAATTGGTGTCATCTGCAAACTTGCGGAGGGTGCACTCAATCCCACTGTTGATCTTACTGAACCTCATGAAGTTCAACGAAGGGAAATGTGAAGTCCTACCTCTGGGGAGTAATAACTCCAGGAACCAGTACACGCTGCAGAATGGCTTAAACACAGCTTTGCAGAAGAGGACATGGAGGACCTGGAGGACAACAAGCTCTTTGTCAGTTATACTTGGAGATATTAAAAACCCAACTGGATGCAGCCCTGAGCAACCTCCTATAGCTGATGCACAGTCCTGTTGAGATATTAAACAGTGTAGCTTTAGAAAGTGGGAAAATACAGCAAAGTCCAAGAATAAAGAGTGCTTCAAAGAAGTGTCGTATATAAAAAAAATTATCAGCAAATCATACACCAAAGAAGGACTAATAACCACAGAGCTGGTAATGGGCTGCTCTGTGCTCATTGTTGAATGTCTCTGTCTGGTTAGCCTCCAGGGCTAAGACTCTCATTAGATCCAAGCTTTCTTTTGGCATTCTTATATTTTTCATAAAGAAGCTTGCAAGCCAGGATGCAGTCCGGTTAGTGGTAAGATAAGTCTAGCATTGTTCTGTTGCTGTTTCCATCAACACCAGAATGTGTGGGTCATTTCAATCTCAAATTGCTTGACAGGTCATTATGGTCTTAATCAAAATCCAACAATAGGCCACACACCTCAGAACCATTATTTAGCTGGATGAAAAGGTATTGTCAATTTATATGTATGATTCTGACGATGAATAACAAGGCTTCACTTTGGCACTTGACTAGAGATGGTGCAGGGAAGAATACTTTATTTTACAGTGACTTAATAATTTATCTACTGACCGCAGGAATATTCATTAATCTTAATGATATTCTTAATAATATCCTTAGTGATAGCCCTTGACCACAGGGATAGTTATTAAACATCTTTATTGACCATCTGGACAAAGAGAAATTGCACGAGGCTTTGTCTGAAAGACATTACTTTTTTGAATGCTAGCAGGGTCATGCCACAGTGTGGGAATAGGATGCTGCAACACGCTTCTTGATTGGGTGGAAAATATTTAGATCTGAAGAAAACCAAAAGAAAGAAGTTAAATTATAAAAGAGCACAGGGCTGTATGCACAGGTTGCCTTTTGTGAGGCAGCCAGATGGTGAATGAGTTGTATGAGTCCTTGAATAGGAAGGCTGAGGAGCATCTCTCAGCTTATTAGCTGAACCACAGAGTGTGAAAGAAACTTCAAAACCTGCTAGACTGGAAAGTAGTATATTTATAGAAATGTCTCGGTAAACTGTATTATCTATTCCTGCAGTGTGTGCTCTATCTCACATTACAAATGTTTGCTCTTACCTTAGACCAGCTTGAGATAAAGTGATATGTTTGGTTAATACCATTGCTTTCCAGTCCTGAAAATGAAGTTACTGAGATGATCCAACAGTACTCAATTCCCAGGAAATCCCATGGGAATCATAGAATATCCTGACTTGGAAGAGACTTACAGGTATCATCAAGGATGGTACATCAGGGACCTTGAAGATCATCTAGTTCCACCCCCATGCCAGGGAATTTGGAACCAGATGATCTTCGAGGTCCCTTCCAACCCAAGTCATTCTGTGATTCTATGATATACATCCCCACACAACCTACTGGACGCCAGGCAACACAGTATTTGGGACTAAGGAGAAGTTTATCATGGCCACTGTTAAGATAAAGGTCTTTGGTATGCAGCACTGACCTGGGAGCCTTGTGCTGAGATCACTGATTTTGCAAGGACTATATGGTAACTTTGCAGAGATATAGGCAACAGGCTGGTATGGAATGGGGAACCTGAGTCCTGAGAAGATGGTCCTCTCCTTGGAAGCACTAACCCAAAGCTGAACTGTATGGGTTACTGACATAAGAACTCAGTGGGGTATTTGAATTTGCCTGAGAACCAACATTAGCATGTGCAGCTGTAGAGAGGGTCCTGTTCTTTTAATTAAGCAACTTGGTAGCAGATACTGTCACCAGTAAAATAAAAGTAGCTGAGAGTATTAGGCCTGATTGTAAATGTATGTGCTGATCAGTTTTCAGATATGTCCTTGTGTGTGTTGGTCCTTCTCTTGATGCAGAGAGTTAGTAGCAGTATCGGGGATAGTAACATCCTTAATCAATCAAATCCTACTCAGTAAGAAATAGACCAGTGTAAAGCAGAACTTTCATCCTAACAAAGGGCCACACCACTGCAGAATTCTAAAACCATCTCTTGCATTCATCAGTGGATGTTCAGCTAACTATCCCTGTAGAGATCTAGATCTCTTGGCAGAGAGATTAATCCACTTAAGCAACATACCCTGGTGAAACAAAGCACCTGAAATGTTGAGATCTGGATTGGACAGCATCTCCATCTCTCATTACACAAAGAGTTGTAGATTTGACTCAATGTGTAAAGGGATAAGCAGGGATAAAAAAAGATGAAGGAGGAGGGCTAAGCAGGAATTTTCTTCCAGAGGAGAGCCTAATTACAGGCAGATGCATAGAAAAGTGTGCAGCATAGGACAGTGGGAATAGGAAAGCCAGAAGGAGCAATGGGAAGAAGCTCACTGGGAAGAGAAAACTGGACAACCAAGGGGGACTGTCATCAGATAGGGAGCTGGGGATGCCTTGTGAGGGACTAGGAAACATTTATTACTGTGGAGTTTTTATCTCAAGCCTTTTTTAACGCTCAATATCAATTAACACTTATCCGTGCCCTGCAGCAAGATGGTGCCTGCTCTTCTGCCCACTCTCATCAGCCACTTTCAAAGTCACTTCTTTCCCCAGGTTGCTGGTGAGTGAAGGAGAGAAATCCATATCTCACATATAAGCATTGTAGATGTCTTAAATAAGAATTGTGGCCTCATCTCAGTATAGGGGGGCTTTGGGGGGTAAGGGATTATGATGAGTCAGCCCAGCAGTGAGTTATAGTGCTACAGTGGAATGAGTCACTTCTTGGAGTGGTGGGTGAGTGCACTGATGCTCTCTCCTGATGGGCAGTCACCACTCAGGGCCTCAGTGTGAGGTTTATAAACAGGAATTGAGAACTGCTATGAAACTAGGAGTGATCTGATTACTACAGAGAATTATCACTTTTTGGGTTTTGGAGCTTTGTTCTCTTAAAACAAGGCATGATATTTCAAACCAAGATGCAAAGTTTTGCTTAGGTGGAAAAAGGCTAGAAAAAAATGACTTGAAAACTCAGAACTGAGGGAATAAATCTCTCCCTTGCAGGCATCCCATAAAACCACCTGGGAACCTGGCCTTCTGGTTTTAAATTTCTGTACTCTGCAAAAGGCAAAAGATAAAACCAGATCTCCTGGGGCATGAGGAGTGCTTGTGTTCCTTCATACCCAACCCAACTAAATAAAGGGCCTCTAACCATACCAGCCTGTCTCCCATATACACAAGTGCCAGCACAGGTGGAATGTGAGATGGGTTCCTGCCTTCTCTTATTTCCACAGGCTCCATATGGGGTATACAGTATAGAGAGTGGCATCGCCGTGTTTGAGCTGGCTGCTTCTCTGGAGAAAGTGCAGCAGTGAGTGTCTGAAATATGAAATTTGGTATGGATGAGACCTGTGTTAGGTCTGAGCTCCAGCTCTGCTCTTTCGAATGGTAGCGTAGGAACAAACAGTGTAATGCTAGCTTATTTTTATTCCTGGCATAACATCTGAAGACAGCTAAGACCAAAGTGTTAAACACTAGCTGCAAATTCAACAGAAGGCACCATACCTCAACGTCAAGAAGCTTGTAAGGTCACAAATTCTAGGTCTGGCATGATTTTTTTACAGGTTGTAGGATCGTAGAATCATAAAGTGATTTGGGCTCAAAGGGACCCTAAAGATGATCCAGCTCAAATCCCCTCTGTGAGCAAAGTTACCACCCAGCAGACAAGGTTTTCTGAACTCCCACCAATCTGGTCTTGGAGACCTTTAGGGATGGGATATCCACATTTTCTTCTGTTCTGTTGAAGTTATTGTATCAATCACACTCTGTTGTTCAAACTGATGCATAAGCTGTCTGCAAAGTGCCTAACACAGATAGCGGTACCTGAGTATGCTCAACAGGTAATTGAAGTAACTATGCAAGTGATTGGTGAACATCCGCCAGCACGTCATTCACTGACATCCTCTGTTCTGTACATGCTCATGTATCACCAGCAGATCCAAGGTCTAGTAGGAGAAGGAAAACAGCAACCCACATAGACAAATACAGATCCTACCTTGCTTTAAGTCTTCCTGAAGTTTATAGTGAAATTTGAATGAAAAACATTTATTTCTGAAAATAACTTCAGTAGTTAGAAAGAAATATAGGAAGGCAATGCAATCTCCTTGCAGGTGCAGATAACCTTCTGGGACACACACCTGGGACAGAGAAGGCAAATTATAACTCACAGACAGTGGAGAAAGGAGGGGAAAAAAATCACTGAGAAGCTTTCATCAAAGAAATTGAGTTTAGGGGATGAATTTGCCCCATAAATCTAGGAGTAAAAATAGCCAAGGCTGGCTGATAGTGGTCTGAAAAATGAGTTCAGTTAGAACGGTCAAAGCTGTGATGGATAGAGGAGCTGCTTCTTATCAGGTCAGGCCAGTAATGGAAAGGCAATGGGATAATCATCAAATAATTCTTTTTACTACCTATCAGTTACACATAAGTGGTTGCCTTACAGCACCAGTTAACTACTGACAGTAAATCTGAACAGAGCCTGTATGCTACAAATGAAGATCTCCTCGTGCTTCTCCCCTACTCATTTGGTTGTATTTTGTTTTTCTATCTCTAGTGTTGATCAAGTTGGCTCTCACTAAGTGCCATTGTCATCTGATAGTGTCTTGATAGCTTGGGGAAATGTGCTAGAGATGCCATGCTAGTTTCCAGTGAGACATGCATCAGCAGCAAATCCCCCACCTGAATCTGATCTGGTTTCCCCAGTGTGACTAAGCTGAGGTGCTTTAGGGGATTTATTTTCCAGATAAGAGTAAAGGTGAACTCGTGACTACAGTGCCTAAGAATAATGCCCTTGTTACTATCATTGTTGCTAGGCTACTGCTATTACTACTATTACTACTGCTATTACTAATAAATGATATAGCATACCTAGTAGTGCTAATGATAAAACAAGAAGGAAAAGTAATGAAGATAATTCCATCTCACTCTTCCTGACACTGAAAGTTCCTCGGCAAGAATAAAAAAGTTAATCCTGACTCCTGAGCACCAACTGACCTTGGACAGCTGTAGTTTATCCATGTGAGAGGTCAGTGGTGTGATAGAAGAAAAGTATTATAGATTATTTTTATTTATTCACACCCACATGCTTA
>PPHD01022874.1:1955-12672 GCA_002909625.1 Bambusicola thoracicus | reverse complement strand
GATGGCAAACAGACTTCAGCCTAGAGAAGTGTCCATCTTGATTTTCCTGACTTTGAACAGGACCATTACTTTCTCTAGCAAGCTGCCCCTTAACAGGCAAATTTCTTCTGAAAAAGACTGAATCATAAAATGTATATTTTAATACATAACATTAACACCACTAAACTGGCCTGGCAGCTAAGCAGACTTTCCAAAAAATAACCACATCACACAGAGAGAAGGGTAGATGAGCAGCTGGACCATGAAATACTGGAGGACTCCTAAGCTCACACCTCAGCATATTGTTAAGGCATCAAGCTCACATCTTTTAACCAGCTCTTGTAACTGAAAGCTTTGGTTTTACCTCTAGAAGGAGAAATTGCTTAATCACCATCTAACCTGATGTAAAGACAGCTGCTGCACAAGGCAGGGGAGCACCAGGGCAGATGGGAATTGATCAAAACGTACTTCCACAGCACAGGCACTTCAGGACTCCTCTCATTCAAAAGCAAACTTGCTATATAAAAAAGAGCTGCTCAGAAAATGCACATCTCTCACCCTCAAAGATCACCACGGTATATTCTTTTAATTCCACGACTGCACAAAAAAAGTACATTTTCAGGTATCAGTGTTCCCTCTCAGCTTCACCTTGGGAAAAGCAAGGTGCACAATCACTTGTTAATAGCTTGAAATCCTGTGCAGTCCACATGCTCAACAAAACTTTATCCCTGTGAGCTGTATAGCAACTGATAACGAAGCTAAATGTTTGGATGGGAAACAGATAATGCTGGCTCCAGGAGGCAACAACCAAACTCTTTGGTTCACGGCTTGGGGTTTCATCTTTTAGTTTTGGAGAGGAGTTTTTTGGTTTTTTTTTTTTGTTGTTGTTTGTTTGTTTGTTTTTTACTTCCACAAGAAGCATCTTCGCAACTCTAACCAAAGGATAATGTTATTGATACAGAATAAGGGATGCATGAACATTGCTTGATATGCCAAACAACACGTCAACATGTAGCCCCCAAACTGTGCAAATCTTGGCAAAATTGAGGCCTGATTCTGCCATGGACAACATCATATGTAAGATTTCAAATCTCCACTGAGAGAGCAAGATAATTTCTCTACACATACACTCTATTCTCACTTCTGTGCACTTGTGTTGTCTTCTCCTCCCATTGCAACACTGCAACTCCCTACACACTTTTAAAAAAGCCCAAACCCAAGAGCACGTTGCACAGCTATCTCGCTGTCATCTATTATTCAAGAAAGGTCTCATTGAATAAATGTCTGTTCAGAGGCTCTAAACAAATTTCATTTCTGAACACCACTGTCTGCAGCCCAGCGGGCCATTTCACCAAGATAAGATCACACATTTAATCAAACGCTTCAAAAAAAAAAAAAAAAAAAAGAAATACACACCGAGTTTGCTTAATAACGTCAAATAATAAAAGTGCAACTCTGGCAGCATACTAATTTTTAGTACTCTTTCTTCTTTGAGGGTTGTCTCAATAGTCAAGGTCAACCGTACATGGGATTTCTTCTAATTAGGGTTTCTGGTAAAGGCTAGACCTGCTTATTCTCACCACTTAACCATGGTTTTCCCTAAAATGAAGACATCTCTCTTTCATTTTAAATTAAATCATTGCAGTACCCCATCCAAGTGTGACAGACAAAACTGCACAACTCTGTTAATTCAATAGAGAATGTATGTGAAAGACAACAAAACCCACATCTTTTGTGGTCAATGAGGAACCACCCACACAAACGTCTATGGTACAAAAGAAAAACTGATTTACAGAAGAAAAAAAAAAGATTATCTACTCGGTGTTTGTCTATAGCTCCTACTGCAGAGCAGCACAGACACATTTGAGTTGTGAACAAGGAGCAGACCTGGCATCCCTATATCTATGTATGCTTTGCTGTTTATTTTAATGCAGTAGGAAGAGGCAGAGCCAGTTCAAGAAGCAGCATTATGTCACTGCAACTACAAAATACAACTGTATTACTACCAGTCATATTTCCATGATATTCATCACTAATTCTCCTAGTACTCTGTCACTGACTTCTATCATTTCATTATGTACTGAGTTTTATCACAGTAATTACTGCTTGGCCCCACATTACATGAACTTGGGAAGAACCCCAGACCCTAGCTGTGATCAAGCCTGCTGCTTGAAAGGGGTCAGACAAAAGCCCGTATCCTCACCCCTGCATGGGCCCATGGGTTATGCTGGTCTGCCCTCTGCTCTCACGGGACGAGCGAGTGATCAAGCGTGAAGACATTAGGGCAGACAAGCCCCCATCTGCTACTCCCAAAGCTGGAGGAGGCAAATAGAAAAGCAGCTTCTAGGCATGTTCCCCCACCAGAGCTTCTCTTCCTGCTGCAAACATCCCCATAAACACCTTTTTGTAGACACCACAATGTTCACAGCAGAGATCCAGATTTTTTTCACTGAATGGAAAAATTACAGCTCCTCAGTTTAAGCTAGCATAAACAATTACTGAGGTCTACGCATAGCATCCTTCCACTGGTGTTCACCAGTAATCCAACATCTCATCCCTACTGCATGCATGGAGCTGCTCATAGGATCAAGCATTCTATGGACAAACATCACTGATCCTACAGGATCAGTGATACGCAACCATATCTCTTGTGAAATAAAGGATATCAAGGATATTTGCACAGGTGCAATTCTCTTGTTACATTGCAGACTTCCTCCCCAAATAAGCAGTGTTACATGAAGAGACGCTCCCTATCCCACAATCAAAACACATTACACAGGCTTTAGAAAGACTCATTGCCAATTGGTGACCTACTTAAAGAGATCTATATAGTACATCACGATTGTAATTGTAGATCACTTGTCAAAAGTCACAAGTTATCACTCTATACAGTGTAATCACTATATTATAAACTTCTTTCAGGATAAATTTTACACAAAGAGACACACATCATTTTGGAATTAACACAACTAAGCAGAACTTGTAACAGTACAGTCCTTCTTTTAAAAGACAAGAAATAAAAATGAGAAAAGGAGACATAAGACAGGAGAAGAGAAGGAAAAAAAAAGACATGCATAAGGATAGGCAGCAGTTTATGTAGTTGCCTTTAATCAGTTCCAGATCACCCAAGAAAGGTAATGGTCACAATTTAGTAATAAAGAAGAAATAGCTTACCCTTTCCAATGATAAGAACTTTCTAGAAACTTCAAGAGGCAGCCACCTCCAAGTAGAGACCCTTCCCCTTCAGCTGCCAGCACTTAAATGAGGTTAGGGAGGAGGGGACTCTGGGTCCACCACTTCTGGCTGCACAGGTAGATTGCTCACACCTGTGCTCTCAGGGCTGGCCATGCCCCTTCACCAGGTGCTCAATCACTGGTTCAAGCTGTGACCTAACGGTTTCCATACAACCACTCCACACACCTGCATCCATTAAAGATAATCCAAACTGACATTCTCTTCAAGTCTGTGCTGTGGGAGTTTAAAGTGCAGTAGTCACATCATAATTTCCCTTGGAAATGGGATATATATGCACCGCATTTCCAAATGATTAAAGGCCATGATTGCCAACATCCTAGATCTGAAGGAATAACAGTTTAGATAGCGCACAAAGTCAAGCAAAGGCATAGCATCCAGTTGACCAATTTGTTGTGTGCTGGAGGTTTAAAAAATATAAACGTTTCTCATAATAAACCATCAACTACACGATTGTAGACCAGTTCTGTGTACTTCGAACAGCCTTGACAGAAAGAGCCCTTTAGGACAGAATCCAAAAGGCTCTTGTTTACTGTGGGTGTAATATTACCCAGAAGATGGAGAGCAGGGGGAAGAAAAAAGAACACATAAAAAGCACAGCTTAAGTATACACCTCACCTAAACAATAAATAAACAAACAAAAAGACCTGTCTCCTTTGAAGCAAATGACAGGAATTTCAAAGTGATGTGTCAGTCAGTAACACACACACACACACACACACACACGATTGCTAAAGAGGTGTGAAAGAAAAGGAGTTAACATGATCTCCTAAACCCTTCTCAGCTCTATCCAACAGTGAAACCTATTCAAAGAGATGGCTTCGATGGGCATTTTTCTCCTCCTTTCCCTCAGCAGTCTTTGGAATGGCTCTGAGGGAAGGAAGAGTAAAAAAAAGAAGAAGAAAAAAAGCAAGCTATTGAAAATCCTGTTACAGGGTCAGCTGTCAGTGAAATGCACTTTAGTATTCAGGGTACCCACCCATGCAGAACATCAAAAACTGGGCTGAGGTCCCTCTCTATTCTCACAGGTTCAGGCCAGCACGGGGTGTGCGACGTGGTGCGGAACAGCAAGGCACACTGCCTCTGCAGGGCTCACAAGCAGCAGCACCAGCCCATGGAATGCAACGGGGGGTCACCGTGCTTTGCACAAGCAAAGAGGCTGTATGGGTTGAAGCCAGCTTGTGCTGGCACTGCTAGGAATTGAAACATCTCCACAACTGGAGACTCGTGGTCTCACATCATTGTGCAAAGTTCAGGCTTACTGATGTGCCATCTCCTAAATGAACTCCCCATTATCTCCCTTTTTCCTCCTCTTTCCAGGCTGCCTATGGGAACACAAGTCTTAACATTCACCCATCATTTTGTGGAAATAATTGGAAAGAAAATATAAAACAGCAAAAAAGTCAGGCAATTGCACATTCTTTATATTTCCAGAACTTTTTCTTCTGCTGTATTAAGCTAAACCTGAGCTTCACAGGCTGCTCAGCATCTTGGCCAGGCTTTGCAGCTTAAACTAAATTCTCCATCTAAGCTAGATGGGCTCTCAGTTGGCTACTATGACCATCTCTGACACATCCCTGCCCCCTACATTAACATATCCAAGAAAGCTGCAAACTGTACTTCCATGCAGCAGTGACTCTTCTCTTCTGTTCTCTTTGTGGAAAAACTTCTCATTAACACAACCTTAGGATCAGCAACATCAAATCAGAAATGGGTTGCTATAGCAAATAGCAATGACCAGCTTCAACCCTGATAAAATTAGGGGTTGCTCAGCATACCCCCAAGAAAATCTGTTTTGTTTTGGTGAATACACATACCTACATCCATACATCTGTGCTTATGTTTGGAGCATAGGTGCAATTTTTAAATACCTATTCTCCACTTCTTCTAGTTTGAACAACAACAACAACAAAAGCAGACCTCTGTTCCCCAAAAGATCACAATGCTTGGCTGTGCGTGCCCACAAGGGAAGTGAATGCACTAGGACTGAAATAGAATATTTCTGCCTCTCCCATTGGAAACTATCCATTCACCGAGGTTCCTTATGTCTGTAACCAGACACTTTTGTTTCTATGGAATGGGAAAGGTTAAAAGTGTTAATAGAGAAGGGACTTGTATCTGATGAGCATTGTGAGCAGACTACTCATCCTTGGTTTATACCACTTAGAGCATTTCCGAAGTGTCAGCTGAAGGTGTTAGGTTCAAACCAGAAGAGCGCCAGCAAACATGGGCATCTTTGCATAGGATGTCACAGTAGGGCCATGCACTGATCACATTTCAAGGACTACTTCTGCAAAAGCACGTATATTCATCTTCACCTCATTTTAGCTTTGCGCTGTTGTAAGAAAACATCCATGCTGATCTTTTGTATTTATGATGTTTCATCAGAAGTTTAAGAAATGCATAGCTTCACTGAGAAGTGCAATCAATGACTTGAATTGATTTATGCCAGGTAAGGATCCAACTGCAATCAAGTCAGTAAGCTTCTCCAATTAATAGTAGCAGAGCTATGAACCAATCTATTCAAAACATAGTACAAAAAAATTCCAAAGATGTTCCCTGCAAGGCATCCCTTGCAACAAACCAGAGCTGTGCTACAGACTGCTACAGCAGTCTTACAACTACTGAGATGCTTCCCATGACATTACTCGTATGTTGACTAATGCACTCATCAAAAAAAATCAAAAAATATATCGTGTTAGTCTCAGGCCATACGTTCATGGCTGCTCTGTTGAAGTTTGTAACTATTAGGCATTTAAACAATGCTCTAATGACTGTTTCCACCTTTCCAATCCAGGCCATCCTGTGATTCTGTGATTCCTCTGCTTCTTTCTGAAAGGTGTCTACTTGAAGGCCCTTGAAACCAAAAGATGTCAGGTCTGAAATAAAAACGTCTTCACTTTTCTCTCTGTTCATAGGCAGATGTTGGAAGTGGGCAGTCTTCTACTTTTTAGCAGTTCAAGCAACTTCATTCAGTCTGAAATACCACCTCTATCAAAAACATTACAATCTACAATGCTGGCGTGAGGTTTGTGTTTGAAAGGATATTACATCCTTGCTTCTTGAATATCAGCCCCTCTCGACGGTGACAGGAAAAAGAAAAATCCCCATCTCCACTAATCAGAGCTAACATCAAAAAAACAAAACAAACAAAAAACAACCACAAAACTACTTGCTGCCCAGCCAAGACCTGCAGAGCAGATAAATGAGGGTTGGTTTCACTAATATACAATGCCTGCGGGTTCCAGCAGTGTTCTGCACAGGTCACACTTCCATCACAGTGCCCTGTGACGGTGTTCCTGGAGCACATGTAGAGCTTATGTGCAGAGGTCATCAGCCTCCTCCTTTACCCTCCCTGGAACCTCAAGCTTATTAAGTAAAATATGGTCCACAATACCACTGAAATGAAATTTTAATTGCCTGAAGAGGCTGGCTTCCTTGATATAGCCACAGATGCATGGTGCAGTGACGGATGAACACAAGAGAGAAGCTGTGGATGCCCTCTCCCTGGAGGTGCTGAAGGCCAGGTTAGATGGAGTTCTGAGCAGCTTCATCTGGTGGGAGTAACCAGCCTATGGGCAGGGATTGGAACTGGGTTGGCTCTAAGTTTCCTTTCAACCCAAGTCATTCTGTGAGTCTACAACTAAACACATTTGATTCACAGCCAAAACCAGAAGTCTCTCTGAAAAGGCCACTGAAAGAAAACCTACAGCCTACACGCTGTGCCCATTGTTTTTTACCAATCAGCGTCTCAGCCATTCCCATCCCATAGGTGTCTTCTGCAAACACCACAGTCTCCATCCTGCTTCATTCCTCCGTAGGAGAGCACCTATTCACAAGGAATGGTGCACTGTAGGTATTTATCTAGTAGGAATCATAAAGAAAGCATTACACAGCATCCCAGTGGGAGTGCATCTGTTGGAAGAAAGAGGAGCTGTAAGGGAAGAGCTGGGAATCCTCATGAACCATGGCAAGATCTCTTCAGAGCTTCCATGCTCACCAGGTACATCCCACCTGACAAGTAGGCTCCCATCAGAAGTGGCCAGACAACACAAGTTTGCTTTGCAGGGCCATCCCATTGTCTCAGCACTCCCCACTCTCAGAGCAGTATCAGCATCACCTCCAATATGAGAATTTGGGAGCAGCATTTCCAGTGCTCTCTTGCGATGAACAGGAATGCTCCAAAGAATATAAAGTTCTGTCAAAATCACTCCCATCAGAGCACTGAGCTGTTTCTACAACCAACTAGTAAGACAATGAAATAAGTTCTCTTCCCTTATTTATTTTTATGCCTTGTGCCCAGCCTTCGTATCATAGCTTCTCCCTGATCCATTCTTCCTCGCCAAATTCCACATCTTTCATCAGCCTCTAGCCCATCCTTTAAGCCATGCCACACAAGAAACAGTTTCCCAGCCAATCTACGCCAGTCCCAACGCTATTAGTATCAAAATTTGCAATAATAAATCAGCAGCTCCCAGGACTGCTCCATTTACAAAGCCTTCCCTCTCCCGTGTGCATCTCATTTACTGGCATTGATGATGCATGCGCTCATGCTCTGAATGTGAAAGCCCTCCCGGCAGCACCGCGCTCCCCAGCTGACGTGCTGACCGAGGCGAAAGGTCGGGCATGCTGCTCTCCAGTAATCCAGTCCACATTATTATACACCTTCCATTCGGCGGCACAGACACCCAGCCAGCACCCTGTGAGCACCTCCTCCTCTGAGCTCGCCTGCCTTCCCCGCATGGCCAGTGAAGGGCACTGGGTTCATGTTGTGCTGTGGGAGCAGCCACACCAGGATGAGCTTCTCCAGCCCTACAGCCAGCACAGGACGGGAGCGATGCAGCCACTGATGGGGACGAATAATGGAATCACACAGAACTCATGTGCTAGCTCTAGCTGTACGAACTCCGGTCCTTCTGGCACACAGAGATGCACGCCAGCCTCATTGCTGCCAGCAGGTAACAACACAACGGCTACTTTGTAGTAAACCACGCTCAGTATGGAAAAAGCTCTGCTAAGGAGCCCCAACCACAACAAGGGGATTGTGTTCCTCTTGCAACCGGAGCGCAGCCGTTTCACCTTCAGAAAAGCTCCCAGCCCCGCTCTAAACTTTGTCACCCAGCGGCAGCACAGGCAGGCGGCTCTGCGC
Organism: Bambusicola thoracicus; assembly: GCA_002909625.1. Lineage (NCBI taxonomy): Eukaryota > Metazoa > Chordata > Aves > Galliformes > Phasianidae > Bambusicola > Bambusicola thoracicus. The sequence continues at coordinate 4,292 of PPHD01022874.1, read as the reverse complement.
CCTTCCTGCTCTGCTCTCCCGAAGCGACGGCCGCGGGCTCGCCGACACCAGCCTCTTTAACCTGCAGCACCTGGCCTGCCCCATAAAACTCGGTGGAAAGATTTTTCCTAATGAATACACAGTAGAAGCCTGTTCATATCGCAAGCCCCTGGAAATTATGATAAATGAGCTCGACGAGGCACACGCTGCTACTCAATACCAGGCAAGCAGCACTGGCTGCACTCTGAGACAGCATTCCGTAACAAAAAGAAATGCATTCATTTCAACTCCAGAGAAGATTTTTTTTTTTTTGGTTGGCTTTGAGATTCTCCATCCAGCACCCTGGAATAACCAATGCCACAGTATCGAAAAGGTACAGTGACTTGCAGGCTCTTTCTGCCCCAAAGCAAAGCACAGAGGGCATTCTCATCTATTTATGTTTGCACCTCAGCAGCTAGGGCTGGAAGAGGGGAAACGCTAATATCTCCTCACGAGTAATCCAAACAGGAGCGTAAATATAACAGACTCGGTTGTTGTGGCCAAAGCTGGGAATGCTACAGTGACGAACACGCAACAGTACATTTCTTTTGGCCACATATGAGTTGTTTTAACTACTACTACAGCAGAAAAGAATCGTATGCCGAACAGGATAGGAAAAGAGGCTCTCTTCCTATCTCACAATCTCTCCTGAAAAAGAAAACAAACAGCTGCACATCCACAGGGTGAAAAACCAAAGGAATGCATGGGGGGGCTCGTTGCTCCTGTGGACAGCTCTGGGCACTGACGAGACGCAGACCCCAAAGGAAAGGTGCCCAGGGAGCATTTCATAGAATCATTAAGGTTGGAAAAGCCTGCTAAGATCATCTAGTCCAACCACCAACTCATTTCTGGGCACCACTGGCTACAGCTCTACCAGCTACACAGGCACTGGCTGAAGCTGGGCTTCCTACACTGGGGAGGCAAAGGAGCGCTCCCTGGTTCGTGGTAGGCGGCTATCAACCACTCTCATGAGCGTATTTCCAAGTTAAATAGTCAAAAGACGGTTGCAAGGGGAAAGCAAATAATGTAGCAAGCAAAGAAAAGAACTCAAAAAAGAAAAAAAAAAAAGAGAGAAAAGAAGGGTGAGGGGAGAAGAAGGGGAATGTAATTTTTACCATTCTCTTCCTCGACCCATACAGACTGTCCCCTCTCGTTCAAAAAACGTCCCTGCTGAATGCAGCCCTGCAGACAGACAGCAAACACCGAACACTCCAGCCAGGCACCAACCTGGGCTGTGCGTTTCCCTGTGCCTGCAGGGATGGGGCTGCACCCCCCTGCCCACCCCACGGCCGGGCACACACAGCCCCCGACGCATCCCGGCCCGGCAGCATCCCACCCACAGCCCCGTCCTCCCGCTGCCATCCAGGAACGCGGCGGCATCTCCAGGCACCCCTCCAGCAATGCGATAGGAACATCCATCCTCCGAGGGGTATAGGCATGGAGCAGCGAGGGAAACTCGGGGATTTCTACGGATAACAGCAGCAAAGCCATATATTCCTTCCATAGAGAAGGAAGAGCAGACACAAAACCTACCGGGGCTCTTCCATCTCCTCGCAGCCATCCATCCCCTTCATCCCCAGCACGCAACCCCCGTTACCTGCAGGACGCAGCCTCCCCCCCTAAGGACCACCACCCTCCATAGGAACCAATAGGATCCGATGGCAGCGGGCAGCCCTCAGCCCGCCGCGGGTTGGATGAGGGGCCGGCACCGATCCGTGAGGCACCCGGCGGATGGAGGGCGCTCGGATGGAGGGTGCTCCGTTACCTTTAGTCACCTCCGGCTGCCGGGATGCCAATCCCCATCGGTTCCTCAACAACCTGCAGCGGGGAGCTGCTGCTGCTGCTGCCACAATCCAGTCATGAAAAGCAGAGCTGGCCACGGTACCAGGAGGCACACGAGGAGCAGGGATCGTCGCCCAAGGAAATGTAAATGTAAAAAAAAAAAATAAAAAATAAAAAAAAAATAAAAGGAGGGGGGGAAAAAGGAAGAAGAAAAAGTCTCTCCTCCGCTGCCTTCTCCTCCCGCAGCACACGCTGGATCCCGGAGGGTGTGTGGGGATGGGGAGGCGGTCTCTCCCTCTCTCCCCGCCGCCAGCCCCCGGCCGCAGCCCCGCAGCTCTACCTCCTCCAGGTGGGCAGCCTCAGGGCCAGGGGGTGTCCGCGGAACCCGCACCTCCGCCCGGGCGATCCGGATGCGGCACGGTCATCGCCTGCCTTGCTGCTGCTGCTGCTGCTGCCGCCGCCGGGGACGAGGAGCCGCTGCCGAAGAGACCACCGAAAAAAAGGAAGGGGAAAAAAAAAAAAAAAAAAAAAAAAAAA
>PPHD01022873.1:0-12672 GCA_002909625.1 Bambusicola thoracicus | reverse complement strand
GTACTTGTTTGTCTGAAACAAACAGGAGAACAGATGAACTTTTTCACTGTTTTCACTTATATGAATAAAGACAGTTGGCACATGACTAAACGCTCGCATTAGTCTGTGTCCGTGTGAAGTATTAATTATTCAGGCATGCAGTAGGTGAGCTGTGAAGATCGCTGCTCTGTAGCACAGCAGAGGACTCCACCACAATCCCAGCAGCTTGCTGCTGGAACAAAGCTCCCCAGAAGGATTTTCAGTTTACTTCTGCATTCTGTCATTGCTCCGTGGATAACACACCATGGCAAGGACACTGGAATTAATAGAATCACACTGCAACGCCAACAGGACATGCTATGATCTGGAGAGTCTGCTTCAGACCTTGTGCTTGAGACTACAGGATACCCTGAAGTGAATGTGAAGAAACGCTATGACCGAATGCTTGCTGTGCCTCCAGCCCTCTCCACCAGCAACTGTTCCAAGCAGAGGTGGGAGGCCTTGCAGCAAAGCAGGAGGCACTCTCACAGAAGTGATTTCTGCTTTCCTAAAAGTGGTTTCTCAAAAGGAAAAGGTAGCAGACTTCTACTTAGTTAAAGGTCGCAGGGAACACACAAATACAAGAGAGACTGGGACCCCACAAGGGCAAGCTCTTAAATGTGGGTTCTCAAACTGGCAAGATAGTTGGAGAGAAAGTGTTATTGAATGGCTTATACTAACTGCATGGTTAAAAGCCACGTAGTAATTGAGCATTTAGACTGCAAAGCACGGAAGCAATGCAAGGATTATGGAGGAACACAGAGCTGTAAGGTGCACTGTTACCCTGATGGTAGTCCTTTAGCTGCCAAAGGAGACCTGTGACCACAACATCCCATTCTCTGCTTCTCAGCACTTTGCCACTAGATCCCTGCCCGCTTGCATGCCAGGCCTTATGAGCAACAGCCAACAGTTGCATGACCCAAATGAAATTCAGGATGAAGCCTTTTAACTTTAACATCCTAAGTGAGGGGGCACGGCGCAATCACTTAAACACACATATGAACCCATACCCTTTATATGAGCTCCAGTCCAGCCTTCAGCTACAGATAACAGATGCCCCAAGAGCACAACACTATGGGAATCTTTTGCTGTCCATCAAACAAGCAGGTTTTTATGCAGACAAACACACTCATCCCTCTCTAACTATATTTTCTCCAGATTTGAAAGTCTTTTGCCCCAGTCAGGCATGGGCTGAAGTTATAACTCCCAAAGCAAGAGATAAGTCCCAATTATATTTATATTTCAACCATGCATTGCTTACTCAAGAAGGAAGAGAAGCAGCGGATGGCAGTCCATATCCTGTTGGTGGCTCTGAGCAGGCTGAGCTGTGCTGCTGTGAGCTGGGACACCCAGGGCAGGTGGGCGCTCTGCTGGGTGCTGCCAGCTGTATCCCAACACTGAGCTGCCAGCTTTCCTTAGAAGTCTCATAAACCTTTCCCTGGAAAATAAGGCTCAAGCAGACTGCAGAGCAGCCAAAGATGACGGTAGAGATGCCGGGTGCCCAGAAACTCAAAGACTTTCCACCCCACAAAAGGCAGCAAACCTCCAGCAATTTCTGCTCCTTTTCATTTGCAGCTTTGAACGTCACCATATGCAAGCAAACAACAGGGTTATGGTTTGCTGACACGGCTCTGCGTGTTCTGCAAATCCACAACAGAGCAGTCAGGGAAAGCAACAAGCACGCATCAAAAGCAGCTTTGCAGAACACCCATTTCATGTGTCGGCAGCGAGGCCTTTGTATTCCCCAGCCTCCCGGGCTTGAAGGCATCGCCTCTTCCTTCAAGAGCACTGATCACACAGCCTCTGAGAAGAACATCTTTTGAAACTACCAGAGAGTCAAAAAATTAATTAATGAAATAACTCAATGGGAGAGATTTCTGCCTGGAGGAGCAGGCAGGTGCCCATAGGTTGGCTCCCCGTCCCTCCCCAGGCTGTGGTGTGCCCAAGGGACACTTTGCTGTTCATGGCTGACAGAAGCCTGCTGCACTGGCTTTCATCCCCCCCGTGTTCACACACAGCCTTCTCCCTGCAGAACAGGTTAAAGAGCTTCCCAAAGCCACGTGGAAGCTGATGGACAGCAATGCCCTGAGCCCAGGTGTCGAAGGAAAGAAGAAAGTTGAACAACCACAAGCAAAGCCACATGGCTGTTCAGTGGTAGAGATGAGAACAAGAATCCAGCAGGGTTTTGCTAAGCCCCCCCGTTTTATCCACTGTTTAACACTGCCTTTATCTCACAACACGTAAACACAGCTCTGCCAGCCCACATGGCCCGTGTAAGCTGTTCAAACACAGCAGCAGGAGGATGCAGCATCCTGCTCTCCTGAGACCTCCCGCAGGGCCCCAGGCACAGCGACAGGAGCAGCTCTTCTTCAGCCAACCGCATCACCCAGACACTGGGAACAGGGGAGGGAAGTGGAAATAGAGGTGGTTGTTCTACCAGGTGAGTCAGCCAGGGTCTGTGCCCTGCTTCCTGCTGACATCAGGGCTGTCTCGGGCACGAGGATGGTGCTGTCAGGGCACAAACAGCAGCTGCCTGAGCAGGGGCACATGGCTTTGCACCACCTGCCCCATGCACTCATCCTGCCCCACTGCCTCCTGCTGGGCATGCTGTTACACCCACCTGGATGCTGAGGTTTAATCCAGTTCTCACCAGTGACCTGTGCTGCTTGCTGTGCGTGTGACTTGCCCTAGAAAGCATGGGCTGCCTCTTCTGTTTCATTAAGTAAGATGCACTTTAATGAAGAAAAATGAGACGGGGAGGAGGTGAACCACAGGCTTTTTAAAAAAAAACCATCAGCACTCTGGTAGTTTGGTTACTTTATATTGCAGAAGCTCTGGAGACAGGCTGGGGGCCTTCAGTGGGGCTGGCCAGTGTCTGCCATGTGCTGACACGCAGATGAGGCCATCAGCAGAACTACCAGCAGAGTGATGAGCTCTCAGGCAGTATCTGTGAGCAGCCTCATGTTTCCTGCCTGAAAATAAGCCTTGCTTTTTGAAGCAAGGGGTTGTGCATTTGCCTCACAACGTAACATATCGGTCATTTCAAGAGGAGAAAAGCCAAGCATTTCATTTACCTCCTGCACCCACCAGGGACACAAATCTGTGAGCCTTCTGAGTGGCTCACACACACCAGCCTCCTGCTAGTTGGGACCGGCTTAGCCACTGGAATAATGCTCCAGCATCATCAGCATTAATTACCTGCATGGCTGGATCCACCCCGTCAGGCAGACATGGCAGGGAAGGGGAGCAAATGGTGCCAGCATGCAGAGCAGCTCCTGTGCCAGATGGGCAGGTAATAGGGGGTGAATTCCCCAGCCCAAAGCTGCTCCCTGGTTCCCACTAGCACAGTGTGTTACCCTGAGTACAGTCTGGTGACATTGGCAGGAGCATTCTCCCCACTGCACTGATGGGAAGCAGAAGAGCAGCATTAACTTTTCTCAGCTAGATCAAGGTTTCAGCACAGCCTCCAGAAATCTCAGAGCAACGTCTTTGCGCTCAGAAATTCTGCATTAGAAAGACGACTTTGTCAGATCTCCCCAAATTCCACTACCCTTCAGGTGACTGGTTTCATTCAGAGGAAAAAAGAACACCCTGCCCTAAAGAGTAGGCAGTTGTTTAGGGAAGCACATACAGAAGAGAAACCGTGTCAGGAGGGAAAAAAAGCATGAAAAAGAGCAGAATACGATGAAGACAGAAAGAATTGAAATGAGGTCCTAACATGAAATAGGTTGCTAAAACATCTGGATGAAAATGAAATGTAGGAAGTTTGAACACAGGATTTGATCCTGTAACGCTGCAGATTGCAGGACAGCTCTGCTTTTAGAGCTGCTGATTAGAGCTGACCCTGCAGGAATCCCTGCAAGGTATCACCATCACGCAGCCATGGCTGGCATCTCCAGCAACCACACGGGCAAACAGGAAACAAAATGTAAAAATGAAATAACTTGTAATTAACAAGAATGAGGAGGTAGCAGAGGCCTGCAATCGCTAATCAACCTCTTGCTGCCTGGCCTGCTCCACCAATGAGCCCCATTGTTATTTCTGATTGTGTGTGCAGGAGTGCAAGACAGTTGCTGGAAGAAAAGCACTCTATCGAAATTGTGATTTCCTTCTCCTCTCAAGACTCATCACGGCTGAGGAGGAAGAGAGGATAGCTGAGTAGATGGAGATGCAAAAAGAAACAAACAGCTAGAACATGCTTCTCAAAGATACTCCGCTGGGTTCAAGGAGGAACTAATGGGAACCGCAGGGATGCCAAGCATGAGGACCAGACCCAGAGCTCCCAACAGTGCTGTCAGCCTCAGCTCCAAACAGGACCAACTCAGGCGAGCCAAGGCAATCCCTGTAGTAAGTAACCTTCCTGCTAATTTTGAGATGTACATTGTTAGTGGGGCGCTGTGGCCAACCTGATGCTAAGGCTGCACCAACACCTCAGCAGCCTCAGGGCACAGGACATCCTCTGCATGCTTAACCACCTCAGTTTTGTCTCCTTTCAGCCAGCAGTCTGTCAGCACTGCTTTGTACTTGGAAAATAGCCTCCAGGTTCTCATTCCATCCTTATTTCTCTCCTTAAGGACAGACAATTAAACCATCATTTTTTGTTCACAGAACTGCCCTCCCACATTTTGCACACCATGATTTACCCATCTACCCACCTCAGGTTTCTATTCAGCCCCAGTTGTTCTTAATGATAAGAACTGCTGAGGCCATGTCACCCACCATACTGCCTCCAAACAGCCACCAAGGCAGATGTTTAGAGAAAGGAGTGTAGAAATGAAGCAAAGACAAAGAAGCCTGAGGCAGTCTATCAATACATACCAACTCCACCTGCCAGCAATCAGTGGCTGAAGTACTTCTGAACCTTCAAGGCTGCATAGGGACCACCACTTCTACATATCCTCATGAATTGCACCATTGCCGCCTTATGCCTTCCACATTCCATACCAATTGCTAACACACAGCCTGTATCTGTCCTTCCACCACACCCTTCTTCCATCAGAGAATCCCCAAACCAACACAGCCTTTATCCCCTTCCCTAAGTTCTGCCTCTTTAATACACTGTGAACCACATCAAAAACAACATTCACTTTTCAGACTGCCTTGAAGAACTCCTTAAGCAGGTGTGCATCAAAGACTGTGTGTGCAGTGGCTGTTAATTTAACAGGCTGCTGAAAAGCTGTTCATTTTATTACCATATTATCAATCCAACTGGACACCAATAAAGGTTTTATTTGGCAGAAGTGACAACCCCGAGGCTGGCAGCATTCTCCTGCTCTGTCATGATGCTTCTGTTTTTATTTGCTGTCTGATGTCTTGGGCATTCTCTCGCAAGGCATGAAGCCTACCATCTTGGGGATGCTCTTCAATGAGCTACCGCTGCTGTTTGTGTTTCCGTTTGATAATACTGGCAGAAAATAACAACATGGGCAAGAGCTGGAAACAGACAAATCTGTTCTGTGGAAGACTAGGCTCTGAGGATACAGAAAATACAACAAGCCATAAGCTGTTGAGCTGCCTAAATGCAGCTTTTTGGCCAGGACTATTAATAAGCTCAGACACACACCAGCACTGTGATACTGAAAATAATCTGATTTACTTCCTTACCAAACAACTTAGGCTCAGATTTACCTGAACCAGGGAGAAATCCGAGCACTTTCTGAGGGCACAGAGTAACCTGAAAGATTTTGAACGCCGCCAGATCTTACAGAGCTGTTATACCAGATCAATTGCCTTTTCAGCCCAGGATCATATCAACAGAGGTGACCGGCTCCACATTCATGCCACAACAGTGGAAATAGTTTACCTGAAGCACAGTGATTTATCAAGCAAGCGAAACAAAGCACGTTTCTCTCTGATGACTCTTCTTGCTCTCTCCTCCTCATTCAAGTATTCGTTCCCAAGTAATGCCAGAGGATGAAGCTGAATGTTGTCAGGTGCAGCAGTGGCAAAACTACACGTACAGACAGCCCAAAAAATAACCAGCAAGCACGGGAATTTTCTTCCTAACCTCCACATTGACTTCTCAAACCCTACTTCGGGTAAATGCAAATATTTAACGCAAACCTAGGCATTACTTATTTATCCACAAAGATACCTCACCATTTCAGAAAGCCTACAGAGCTCTTGCTTTCAGCAGTACCTTGAAGCAACAGGGTCTATAAATTCCAAAGATTTCCACTCCTAGTTTTAAATTGATTGACATTAAACGCTTGGGCCCAGACTGTATTCTCTGGGCACACAAAAAGAAAAGGCCTATGATTTATTTTCTCTGCGCTGTTTGTTCATTTGTACAAGTGTCTCCAAATCATCTCCTCTTCAAATTTGACCAGTCTTTCTGTTTACCAAAAGACTTTCTTCGTCTGAATCAATTGTCATTGCCTTTCTAAAGACCTCACTTCCTTACTCTCATTCAGGATCTACCCAGAGACAATGGCTAACAGCCTGATAGAGACGCTGCCAAAAAATGACATCCTGATTTGCTACTGCTTAATTCCAAGCTGGTAAGACCAATTTTGATGTTCCCCAGCAATGCTTGTTTGTTTTAATAAGACATCTCCAATAGATTGTTACCAAGTGAGCAATGCAGTTCTTGGATATCTCGTGGGTGGCCTGGCCTAGACTCACAAACCAAGCAGTATGTGGAATGCCAGGTCTGTATTATGGCCCAACACATCTAATATATCGACAACACTAACTGAAGATGAAGATGTCAAGTGACCCAATAACTATAACACATTGCTTCCCATAAAAATAATCAGAAACTAAACTGCTGGTGAGGATTCTGTATGCCACTTTTCACAGCATTTAATTAAAAGAATGAAAAAGAGCAAACAAGTGAGAGTGAGCTGTGAAATCTGAGATGTGCCTTGCTGCCTACGCACTCTCACACAGAGGGTCTGAAAAATCACTGGAACATCCTTCAACTTGATGAGCTCATCTGTTGTATCCATAGGGATTGCCAATAAATATTGATACGCTTTCATTGGAATTCAGTGCTCATTTAGGATGCAGTCGTTTGTGGCACAGTGATTAACCCTTTCGGTGAAGCTGTGATTCCACTGAAAGCAAATTGGCTAGATACATGTATTCTACTACAGCAGGAACAGCATACCTTGTTGCTTGGGAAAACCAAGCACATCTTTCATCTTCATTTAGCTTTGAAGGGGTTACATTACAGTAGCTCCTATTACATCCTCACCGAAATTAAATGCCACCAGCAGTACTACTGAAAGATGTTCTGCAGTTTCATTTCAGAGAAGTGATGGAAGCTTGTAAAGTGCTGGGGAACTTCTCCAGTTTAATTGTATAGACTTTGTTCCATAAATTGCTCAAATGGAATAAATACAAATAGCATTCTCTGCTTTTTGACCTCTTTGGGTTAATGAAATGCTCACTAACACCCACAGTAAGCTTAGCAATTCTGCTGCATAATCACACAGTATCTCCAGAAAGCCACAGTCAGGATGTAAGACTCAGTCCATACACAAACACTACCTACCTGCCTGGACTCTCTAAGGAAGTCAAAACTACTGCTGCTCTCCCTGGCAACCCTTACCTCAGTCCACTGGATGGACTTGGGAATAAAGCCGAGTGAACAACAGAAAACAAAACCAGCATTTAAAGAGAGAAATCCGTACTTGATCATTCACTGTCCTGTACATAAGTTATTTTTGCAATGACACAAAGAAGAATTTGATCCTACTGGAGACGTACAACTGAGAAACAAGTTCTTGTTCCAGTGGGCTGTACTTCCTTATGTTTTCTTAACTTTCTGAAACAGCACCATCTCTCCTACATCACAGAAACAGCTGCTAGATGCTCTGTCCTGCCATGCCCACAGACACCTCCGGAGATCTGCAGAAGTTCCATTCGCTAAGCATGTAACAAAGCAGGTGTGAACACAGGCCTGGGGAGGCCTTAGAGCTAACAGCACAGCACCACCTCAGCAGCTCTTCTCAAGATTCAAGGACAGTACCTGAAAACCAAGAGAGTTCTCCTCCTCCACAGACCATGAGTTTGCCTGCTGCCATCTGTTTCAGTCCTGATAAGGCCAAGCAATATAACCACTTTAGTGATATTTTCCTAGTTTTACTAAGGATCCAAGGTGCTGTCTTATACTTATCCTCACTGCTTTCACTTGGCGGTTTGTTTGTTTCATTTCTGAGGCTCTGAAGCCACAGAACAGGAAAATATTTGTCCTGTTATGTCAAGAAAATCCTGCAGCAACCCACACAGCACACAGCAGTAGGTCTGCAGAAAGTGAACTCCAGTTGCTGCTTGTGCACTCCACTTCTGTAATGAATACTTCCAAAATCCTCATCCTCCTTCTAGTGAGATGCTGGAGGGGAGTCAATGGCAAGCAGGAATGGTTTTAAGTGCCAATTGTGTTTGCTGCTGAGAAGTAAGAAGTTCTCCTGCTAACCTACTGATATGCAAACCTAAGTAATAAAGATGCAACTTAACCACTCAGTGACTCCAATGTCACACCTGAGCTCTCTAATATGTCAGCCCAACCCAAACTCAGACCATCTGGCCGGACCAGTACAGCATCAGACACACATAAGACATTGCTACTGCAATTCATCTGGGCTGCTTGTATAAACGGCACTTCAGACACACGGGGATGAGTTGCTGCTCGAAAGGGACGCCAATTTACATAAAGACAAAATGATGACATTCAGACAAGCCAGAGGGTAGCTAGGACAGTAAGGACGTATTTCATAGTGAAGTCAGAATGAAATCTAGATGGTTATGTAAGGTTTTACTTGCCACAGAATATATAACTGATAACATAAAAAGGTGAAGTACAAGGCCAGATGCCTTAGGTATAATGCATATACAGTCTCTTCTCTTTACTCTTGACTTACGTTGACATCTAAGTGGGAGACCAGATGCCAAACCTTCTAAGGAAGTTTCTTTAAAAAACCAAGAAAGCATCTTTACTTTTCTCATAAGGAACAACAAGTCACATGGCAACGACATTCCAGTCTAAGCACCAAGAAGGAAGAAACATGCCATGCTGCAAACCACGAGCAGCACGGGGCGCGCACACCTACCTTGAAGAGCAGGCAGTCTCCTTGGTGCTCGGCGTAAATGGAGGTGAGTCGATACTGGTTCTCAGTGGTGATGTCGATCTGGTACCCAGTGAGTGTGTAACAGACCTTGCGAAACTCCTGGATCTTGGTCTGAAAAATCTCCTTCAGCCGCTGGTTTTTTAGTTCTGCGCTTTCCACTTGCTTCTTCAGCTCTGTTTAGGGGAAGAAAGTGGGTACTTTGTTATACGTCATTGGCGTAGAGACCTTGTGCTGTATTTACAGTGCTAACCAAACTAAGTGAATTGAAAAGGTTAATTAATTTTTTAAAAAGTGAATTAAGCAGGCAGAGTAAAGAAAGAGGCAGAGCTGGAATCCTCTCCCGCTGTCCCCAGAAGACCAAAAGATAATAAACTGGGGAATGAGGAAAAGAGACGCCTTTTAGTAGGATGGATTTTTCTTTTTGCTTGGGCAGCCCTTCAACAGCATCCTACAAAATTCAAAGCTACAGCATCCATTTCCCCACATACACACATCTCATCTTCTAGGCAGAACCCAAGAGAAGAGCGCTAAGTTACGGGGAGCAAGAAAGTGGAAAAATGGTAACAAACGCGCCTCTGTATGGTCGCATCAGGAGGGATCTGGCTATAAGGGAAATCTCTTCAAACGCACACTTGATCTGACTGCAAGCACTTTGATCTCAAATTGACACGATGCTTAGGAATCCCTTAAGACTCGGGAAGGGGCTTTTCCTGTGATACAGAGCCTGAGGACTACCAGTGTCTCTTTCCATTTGCTGCCTTACCTGGACTAGTCCCCAGCAGAGAGGTCCTGGGAGACTGCCTGCCACTCACCCTGCATTTTATTGCTACAAAGGGAGCCGCCAGCACTGTGAATCCTTCAAGAGGATACACAACAATTACCATGAATCTTTCACCCAAGGTGCCTTCTGAGTAATTAAACCTTGATTTATCCTCCCATTAATTACAGCGATTGGCTTTACCTTAATACACACTAGAGATGCCTCCCAAGTCAGCTTGTGTTATCAACACCGCAGTCCAGAGTTAGAAAAAAATCCTCTTTCTAACAGCAAACAAACAGACTTCCTTACTCAGATATCTCTTTGTCATTCTGAAGCTTACAGCTTTGTCTGTCCTGCAATTAGAGAGATAACTGCAGCACACTTGGGCCACAGGACAGCTAGTTTGTGCCCCAGCACTTGGAAAGCAGGAACTTCACTGCAGGATGACTGCTTGCACATGAACCGTGGATTTTGGCTGGGCATATACAGCCTGTGCTGAAGTATTACTGCTTCCCAAGCTTGCTAGCAAAGTTTTTGCTCACGTATTTCCCCAATTGTGTTTCCATTGACCTTCCAAGCGCAGCGTGGGAGGAATGCAGGAATGGCAATGGTGAGCCCACGGACCTGCCGTGATTTAGCTCCCAGCAGCTGCAGGAGCGCTGGCAGTACAACTCTCCTCTCATCTTCTGTACTGCTTTACTTAGGCTCTCCGGGTGGGACAAAAGGATAATTCAACGTGTTAAGTTAAAGTGCCTTAAATGCCACTGAGGATGCCCTACTCAGAAGTACTCTGGCCTTAATCCAATTAAACTTAATCCCCAGGCAAGGACAGAAACTCTTTAATGGTTAAAGAGAACTCCATGTCCCTTTACTTCTGAGTGAGAGCATCCATGCAGGGTGAGATAATGCTGGCCAGCCAATTACCTTTGGTTAATTCAGCTCCACCTTCCAGAGCTGCCCATAAAGACGATGTAGAAGGAAAGTACTTCCTTTACTTCAGGCGTCCCCCCCAAAACTATACCTTACTTTATCAAGGGGTACAAACCAGTCTTAGGAAACATCACGTACCAGTCCATTTACTAATACACTGCTGTACAAGAAAAGACCAACTGCTGGGTGATGTAAAGCATCTTTCCTGACCACCTATCTTCCCATTCCTATCTAATTTATCAGTGAGCAATTAACTCAGCCCTTCCCTGGATTGTTACAACCTTTTCCCCATCATCTCAGCAGGGTCTGGTCCCTCGATTAATTGAGTAATCAGCCTCTGAAATCAGGAGGTTAATTGGTGGCTCTGACCTCAATATTCTCACAGTCTTCATTCGGCTTTGCATTCTGAAGATGCAACTATTAAGGACAAAATCCCATCCGTGAAAGTAAAATTCAGTGGCCACACTGCAGTGGTAAATAATGTTTCACCACTGCTCAGAGATGGCACTGCTTCTAATATATCTCATGTCCAGCACTGATATTTTTTCCTAATAGATACAGCCCAGCCTTGGAAAAGTAAATCTGCCTTTTCGTACCGTATGCTGAAGGCTGCTTTTCCTGATTTTATAACCTTGGGGGTGGATGGTACCCTAACTCATCAAACAGCTTACATTATTCACAGAGAGTTAGCTCCTTTTCCACTGTTTTCTTTCCAGTTTGGTCCTTCCAATGGCCATCAGGAGCACCCTCAGCACCTGCTGGGTTCAGCCTTATCACCCACCCCAGGGTGAAAAAGGATGTATTCTAAGATCAGTCCCTCCTGCAAGAAGCCCTCAGCTTTCCAATTGAGCTGCAGGGCTCACCACCTCCACTCCCTGCAGCATGCCCTGGCATCCCCACATCCTCCTGGCTCCCATTCCAGCTCCTGCGGCAGTTCTGGTGCCTCACTGCATCAGCTGTCCTGGCTGGAGGAATTCATCTGCATGAAGAAATGCTATCCTCCCTGCTAGAGATGCCCCGTGTCAGCCGCTGGCACAAGGCACTGAGCTCCGTAACTGCTAATGCAGACGCAGCCGAACGTGCCAGCACCAGTCAGGGACAGGAGGAAGCCCTGTCATCTGCCCAGTAGCTCCATCAGCAATTCCCAGCAGTGTTTCTTTAGCCAAGTGGCTTGGGGATGGGCAGAGGTAAAGAAGCAGACACGGGGAGATGAGAGGAAGGCTTTGATTTGTAGCTGCCCCTGGTGAAAGGCCCACTGAGCTACGACAGTGCAAAGATGGCTCTTCCTTCATGCCCAGCTAAACTGGAGTCATCAACAGCTCAGCTATAGCAACTGCTGATGCTCACCCTCATGCAACATTTCTTTCTCCTAGCGTAATATATCAGCAAGGGCTACTTCCAACTACCTGCAAACAAACTGAGTACAGCCCCAGGACTGAGAATAATTCCCTGCTTCCCTTTTTGGACCTGGCTGACACCACCACAAAGCTAGGCTGCAAGGACTCACAGGACAGCAGCGTGGTAGGAAGGCAGCCTGAGACATGAGAAACATGGGACAGGTCCCACTGCTGAAACAAAGCCACATAAATCCATTTGAGCCACACCTGGGTAATTTTCAAGGCTTCCCACTGTGCTCCTGCAGGAGACAGCACTCCTGCAGGCTCTGCATCACAGCCATCAGCCCCAGGCAAACCCCTCAGACACTTTAAGGATGTTGGAGATGGCACCAGGTGTTGCTGTTTAGGCACAGGCTTCTGATGCACCCTCTCTGCCGAGGTTCTATGCAGGAATTGCCCTGGCACTGCAGATTCCCAGCAGCCAGAGCTGCACAAGTAGCACACGGACTGACCTGAGGACACAAACTAACATCCCCCCCACCACTAAGTTATG
>PPHD01022871.1:0-12672 GCA_002909625.1 Bambusicola thoracicus | reverse complement strand
AACTGCAGGGTTACTGCAGCGCTGCAGGTGAGGCTCAGCTGCACCAACTGCTGCTGCCACTGTCTGCTTCAAACCCTGCAAAGTCACCGCATGGGACAGACACGTTACTCCACGTGCCCCCCTACTTGAGGCTAAACTGCAGCCACACACATAGCAAACAGCACAGCGTTCTCACCAGAACGCTCACCATGTTATTTTAGTTCTCACCGGCAGCACAACTAAATACAGCCTACACACAATGGATGCGCACCAACGTAAGAATCCTTAGACAGTTCTTTTCTGAAGGCTGACAAACAAAATTAACCTTCGAGCGAGGAAGCAGAATTCACACAAGTGAAGACATCACCTTTCCATCTGCAGTACTTCACATGGAACGTGATGAAAACTCCATGCAGCTCTAAGAAAATTGTAACATTCTGGAACTTTTTCTTTTTAATGTATAATTACACAGTCGTCTCAAAGTTGCCGTTGGCACAACTACCACAGCACTTAATCTATTATCTTAGCTTTGAAAGCAAGGTAGTAAAAACATCTCAGGTTGAAATAAAGTGTCTCAAAATTTATCATGAATTTCAAAACGTACATTACATCATTTTTCTCCTCTACGTTATTCATTATATAGCTTTTCTTCCTACTTAAAGGAAATCTATATTCCTTGCATGGAAAGCGAGAGCTAACTGAAGTGAGACCAACGGAGCACAACGTGTCCCTTACAGACGCAATTTGTAGTCAAGAATAATACGTATTCTCTTCCTTAAATATTAATGCCATGCCTTACATCTTCTTCGTAAACCTTAACTAAAAGAAAAACCAAGCACAGACAAAAGCTTTGAAGCGCCCTAAAGTGAAAGTAATTCTCAGAAAACGAACCTCACAAAACAAAGACGTGTGTGGGTACTGCATCATTTCACAGCAGTGCTTTCACCAAGAACCCCTCAGAGCAGCAGTCATTACATTCAACCCGTTTAGAGAAAATCTGGAGGACGTCACATGAAAGTGTCTTCTCAAACTCAGAGATCTCTGTTTTGAGAAATCATTTCAATACTTTTGAGCATTTAAGCACGCTGAGAAGAAAGAAATAAAGCCATTTGAAAGTAAAAGCCTGAACAGGAGTCTAGAGAGCAGCCCTAAAATCAAAGCCCGCGCCGAGGCATAATTTGCTGAAGACTCAACAACATATACCAGTTGGGCAATTTTCCTCCATTAGTTCACACATCATCAACTAAACTTCACCTACAGCTTTCTAGCGCAGATTGCTGGGCTGAAAGTCTCCCTGGAAAATATTGTGCTACAGCAGGCCATTGTAGGTGTTTAAGACTTCCCTGACAGGAAAATCTTACGAAAAATTGTACTTAGTAAAAAGAATCTCAGGAAGATGACACTGCAAGAGAAACTTTCTGAGATGAAAAACACCTGTGGATTCATAAATGTTAGACAACCCTCCCAGACTTACAATAAGAATTACTTGCAGCTAAAAAAAAAATATGTCTCTTCTCTACAGTTTCTAGAAATAGTCCAAAGTACTCCGAAGAATCATCTTACAGAAAAAAAACCAAGCAGTGACCTTTGTTTTTAAATCGGCCATTTTGGTTTCGAAGGAATTATACTGAGGCAAATAGTCAAAATTTACTATTAGTTCAGATATTAGCAATAAGAAGCAAAATGTCACCCCTTTAAGTAAAAACGTATTTGAAGTAACGGTTGTTGCTAGCAACAGTTAGAAATCCATCTTTATCCAACTGATTCTTAAGCATCATTTAAGTACCTACTTCAAGTTTAAGTTAAGGGCATTTTCTTAGCACCCTCAAAAATGTGCTTTATATCAGATCTCCTCAGTTTTAAAAACAAATCATTAGCCTTCACGTTTCTTGCCAAGTACTCAACAATTTGTTTGCTGAAATATCACCCTCCCAAACATAAACTTCATTCTCTTAACAATAATGATCTCAAGACCAAAAGCTTAATGAGTATTTTACATGTGACCCACTTCTCGAGCTCCTGCAAGACAATACCAAATAAATTATCTTTGGTGCATTCAGTTCTCACCGTAGCAAATTAGGTGTTTGGGAACAGATAACTGCAGCGTCATTGCTCCCCAGTCAGAAGGAGGTATCTTAAATACAGGAAAAGAGAAAAATCTGAAGACACAGTAAGAAAGCTAGAGGAAAAGACAATACAACATGATTCAGATCAAAGAGAACGAAGTTCAGTATCTTTCTGGGTGATGGAAATACTGAATCACAGAGAAGCTTTTTCTTTCCTTCCGTATCTCTGGGTAGAAGCTTTTTCTTTCCCTCAGTATCTCTGGGTCTGAATTTGGGTAGACACATAAAACCAGTGGTACTGATCTATGCAAGTCTTGAGAAGAGGAAGGTGCTTGTTTGGTTTGGGTTTTAAAGTGGTGAATGTTAAGGTTCTAGCACATAACAATAGTTCTTTCTACTTAAATATCTGCATCTAAAAGAAAACAATCTTTTGAAAATCTGGCAAAATAGTTGCATAGGGAAGCACAGCTCCAGGGAAAACAAACAAGACACATTTGCAAAACATCTTTGTTTTCCACACTGAGGAGATGGAGGACAGTTCTATTTTGAGCACAAAAAGGAAACTAATACTCAGCTGGCTACCACTAGAGCCATTTTGTTTCGTTTTTCACCTTCCCTAGCCTCCACCACAATGGCCAAAGGGCTTAAAAGACCCAAAGTAAAGGTAATGCAGAAAAGAAAGAGCAGTGTGTGAATGGTTTTGCCTGCTTAACTATTTTACCAAGAAGGCAGAGAACCTCTCACGTTCAGCATGAGAAAGCTCCACTGATGCGGTGCCAATTCCCTACTGGTTAGGCATGTACCAGTTAAACTGATACACGTGCCACCTGTGCTGGATCAACTTTGTTCCTTCCTCTGTTGCACTGGAACAGAACGTTGACATGCTAAGGCATCCTGGTAAGGGAAGCTCCACAAGCACTGCCTTTTGCACCTTACTTGATACCAGGATAAGTGCCCGCTTGCTGAGAAGAGAAAAACTGACAAAAGTTCTTGGAATGAAGTTTCTTGCAAGCAGGAACAGCTGCACCTTGCAATAAGATCACAGACTTACAGCTTCAATACGGTCGTCATAGTGAGATAAATCCATCTCAGAAACTAAGAATGTTATTTCACTGCTTGCTTCTTTACTGGCTACACAGAAAAAAACTCAGCCTTTTTGTACAGCAAAAACTGAAGCACAGGCTCCAATTAAAAATTTAGTTTACTCTAATCCTTTGAAGAGTTACAGAAGAGAAATAATATTTATAACATCTCTTAGGCTTTAACAAAATATAGCTCTGACTCTGGTACCATTTTACTGCAGGACAATTAACATTCCCTTGTTTCGCTGTTCTTAAAATCGTGAATGGTATGATACCACAACAAAAGCAGTAAACAGCTAAGAAACCTTACCAAGCTGCAAAGTCTTAAAACAATCTCTGTTTTAAAGGCAGCTCAAGGTTCTTTTGTAATAAGATATTAATTTAATAATATCTAATCTTATTATAAGAAAAATGAGTTTATGCTTAAACATTACTTAATCTTGCTCAAACTGAATTAGCAAAATTAGATAGAATCAAGCTTCCAACCACAGCTCCTTTGATTATATTGCCTCTTCAGTTACTCTTGAAGTCAAATTGTTCCTCTCTAAAGCCTAACAAAGAAGCATTTCTACCAGCACCACTAGATGTATACATAAACACAGTACAAAGATCAGAATTGTAAACCTCTAAGATTTGTTTTACAAATTTTGTAATTCTGTGTCAAGCCAACTATGTTAACTTATACTGACAATTGGAAAAAAACCCAAAAGCCTGCTAGGCCAGCAAGGAAGCACCCAGACAGATGTAAACCTCTGATGCTACTTGTAGCTTAGTTGGAGAAGCAAAAAATCATGCAGATTTCATGTTAACCAGTGGTTCTTAAACTTACAAAGCTTTGCCCTCCAGGCTTTCAGTAAGCACTTAACACACATAAAGAAATCCACAGGGAGGCAATCTACATGCTTGACTACATACATACACAAACACGTATATACAAATTTTAAGTCTTTCTGTGAAATGGCTATATGAATTATATACTGGAAATGAATGTAATTTTCAGTGAGACAGCCTTACTCTACAATGTGTGTATATACATTATACCATTTATCTCTGTAACTTTCCGTATGCTGCAGTTGGATGTGCAAGATGGCATTTTAAGTAGAACAGTTATGGCTCAAATCAAAACAAAAACACTCTCTGATCACACAGAAGCTACTAGTCCTGGTGAAAACATCCCTTTTGCACATACAGATGGCTTTTTACCACAAGTTTTGCAAAAACTGTAGCCATTACCTTCATCAAAGTCTGCGTCATCTTCTGTATGCTGAGGGAAGGGGAAACAATTTGTGATTTCAAGTCTGTCATCCACCACAAGACCCAGCAGCACTCCTTGGACCACTTCATTCCCCTGTCCTTCTTCTTGGTAATGTTTAATGATCTTTAGCACGACCTAAAACACAAAGACAAGAAGATCGTAAGATGTAATCATTTTTTCCTCCAACAATTTTAAAACTCCAAATATATACTTTTAACTGTTGTATAAACTGGAGCTGCAAACCAAGTGAGCTACCTACAAGAATACCGGCATCTTCAAGTCAAGTTAAACAACAGTCACTATTAAATCACTGGGGAATTTAAAGGACCACTAAATGAACAGCCAAATGCAGTTCTACACCATTTCTCTGAAACACTCTCCTAAAGCGAAATATTGATTTATGTTTATTTTTTAACTTTATCTTCTTGCCCTAATAGTTATTAGCTCTCTCTTGAAATAAACATTACCAAAACACCTTGAAAGTAATTATGGAGAAACCAGTAGGAATTTTTTTTTTTTAAAGGCAGAAAATGCATCAATTAAAATTCAGAAAATGTTCTAACATTTCAAATTGCACCTTATTGCAGTTTTACTTCAGGTAGTCCAGCAATTTGTATTCTGTGAACTATGTATTTCAAGGAGTAATGAGTGCTTAAAAGGAGCACGAGTTCCCTCTGTTTTTATTATATTTCTCATTTCCTTTCCTAAATTTGAGTTCTACAACAAATGATTCTCATAAAGCAATACAAAAAAAAATGGAACAGTACAAACAACCATCACTCATCAATAGTTATTTGGTAGAAATGCTACTTTACTTCAGCAGAAATTCGCTACACGAATAAATTTTTGTTTAATAATAAGAACTAGAACGTGACAGGATACGCTAACCACAAAAATAGACTGTCAAATCTTATCCTTGGTCCATCACACGTGGATTTTATTTCACTAAATCCCAATCCACCCAAGCAAAATGCACCAGAAAATGTCTGACAATGTGTTGTTGTTACACTACTGCTACAATATATTCCCTGGTAAATCCCCCAGTATAATGGATTTCAGCTCAAACACTTGAGGGTTAAGCTTATATTTAAATATCAGTAATACAGATCTTTTCCTTGCTTGTCCTTATATATTTGTTCTTAACCTTCTCCTTGGTTGGTTAGCGTAACTACTTCACAACTTTGAAAACACTCTTATTAATGAATTTTAAGTATAGATAGCAGTATAGATCAGTATATATATACACACACTATACTATATATTCTATATATAGTAGCAGTACAGATTAAATGGGAGAAAAACGTGCTTTGAAAAAAGAATTATAAATAGATTTTCTTCATGGGGAAGAACTGGAAGCAAAGGAGAATTTTGCAACACTTGAAAGAAGTGCAGCAAACAAGAGCTAGACCGTATCGATCCACCAAATATCTTCTATCACACAGCCAACATATAAAAGATACTCAGCTTGCATTTTGTTAAACGTAACATTTAATATACATTTGCCACAAACTTGGTCTTTCACTCAAGGAATTCATAAAAAGTAATTCAGGACTGGACTCATTACAGCATGCCATGCTCTCTATTTACTGCGCAACCATTTTCAATATGCAACCCTATAAGCTTCATTTTTTCAGCATTTTTCTCCTCATTTGCTATTGAGATTTCTGTGTATATTGACCACCCCCGTTACGATGATTCCCATTCCCCCACTGACTCCAATCCAAAAGCACCTCTGATATTATGTCAGTTTTATTACAGCATTTCTAGCGGTATTTGCTCAAAGAAAACAGCAGCAAACAAAAAGAGCACCGGCTGTCACAAAGTATCAATATTTTTCAGGAAGTTAAAACTAGGTATTCAAATGCAAGTCAACTACTTCAAAACACAACGAGGTTGTTACCGAAGTCAGCAATTTTCTGTCTCCAACCTGAAGATCACAGCAGCTATTATCCAGGGAGACACAGACCCCAATTTAGGCTCACCCACAAGATTGTTTTCTAAAGGACTCTGAGGAAAGGAGTGAAGAAGTAGCTCACGAACTCGCTTCTTTCAATTTCAAACCCATTAACAAGCTGCAGAAGTTACAGTTTACGACTGCACTGGAAAATACATTAGCCACTGAAATCATTTATGAAACGATAAATGAAGGAGTCTGAGAAATGTACCTGATGACACATCAACCCTGTTTTCATTTTGTTCTTTGTTCTGGAGAGTTTCATTTGGTGCGTAGCACGCAAGCCTTTAGTGGAGCAGGCTCTTCAACTAGGATCGAAAAGCTCGCCAACAAAATACCCTATGACCAATACAGATACATGCACTGAAATTTTTACTTCAGTATTAAGAGCAGACCTTCAAATGCAAGGTTTGCTAGTCTAAATGCCCTCAGAACCATCACTGCTATGCCACTGCTACATGAAAGTAAAAGAAACTGAAAAACACTTCAGCTCTCACCGTCACTTAAGTAATGCAGTTACAGAATATGACTCGCCAACCATTAAAGGCTGCCTACCTACTTGAGTACAAAATGCATTAAGCAGTGTTACTATAAAAACACATTTAAACTTTGTTTTTTAAAGATTTTAAATTCTAGTATCTCTGAACACAGAAATCAGTCACATGCGTAGCTTAATATTTTAAGACATACTAAATGCATTTACTAAGATATACGTGGGCTCTTTAGAGGAGGGTGAGTATACAAATAGCTGCTAACTAAACCTCAAAAGTACCCCAGCGCTGTAAAGTTAGTCTTCAAAAATTCCAAAGCAATTCAATCACTTGGAGTAGCCACTTGCCAGATTTTAATGGCAATTAATCCTTAATTAATAAAAAAAATGCTAGCTGTTCAGCAGTGGTTCTAATCTTCAAAGCACTGCTCAACCATTAAAAATGAAGTCATACTAGAGAAAAAAATACATTCTGAAACCATTAAAAATGCTCAAAGATGCATATTTTAGTTGTATGAGCAATTCTAACCGGACACGATACAAAAGCACAGCTGTTTATTTCAAAAGTTTATATTTTAATATAGCAATACCTTTACCATGAACTGTCAACCCCAACAGTGCGGATCCTGGAAACATTCAGTTGTAATGACATGAATATGTTAAGATACACATGTTTGTATTTCTCTGAAGAGAGAAAACACCAAATCAAAGCACTGAAAGTTCATACGTGGTGCTGTTCCAGAGAGCTGAAAATGCCTATATTGAAACCAGATTTCCAGTACCTGTGCTGTGTTCTGTCTAAGAGATACAAAATTAAACAAAACAGAACTGCCGTCAGCCCGCTAAATACACCATGAAACAAACCAATTTTTGTTCTTAAGTCATGGATTTAAACCTTTCTGAATGCTTAACAGTGTTCCCCACCTATGAAAGCTTTATTAGCACAACCACCAGCACCAGTAGCCAGGATCTGGGGAAAGAGCGTAAACAGTGATGTTATTTAACTGTTTTCAAATAGATCATAACTGACATGGGCATCAAATACAGACGGTGCCACGACAGCCACATCCTCTCACTGAATAACACGAGGGAGAACTGCGATCAATATTTAGCTTGGCAAAAGTCTTGAAAGCTTTTACTGGTAATAGCGGCTGACACATTTTGAATGCATGTTATCACAGTCCTGGATCCTCTCCCATAGCAATTCTCAAACCTCGGACCACGAACCTTTACCAGTACAACAGGAATGGCAATTTCATTTAAACTCCTACCATGGAAAACGTTCGAGAGAGCAGAATTGCCAAAGTACTTTTATAAATGGATAGGTCTGAACTGACAAAACTAACTCACGCAATTGAACTGCCCTAAACCCACAGATGTTTGTGAAGTTTGATAAATTAAAATGTAGGTATCTAATTAATACATATTAAAAGCATATTTAACACCTCTGGAGAAAGTGCCATTTAATCTGTTTGATACTTTCCAGATGGAGACATAGCAAGTTGCATACACCCTAGCCTCTGTGCCGTTGCCTGCTTTCTCTGTACATGCCACACTAAAAAGCCAATCTACAGTCTGTGCTGGGCCAAAATCAATTGGCTACTCAGATATTAAACTTAATTAAACAGGTAAGCATGGAATGGCTTTGTCTTCAACAAAGACGTGGAGAGTGAGAGAAGAGAGAAAACTACAGAAATATACAGTGAAACATGGGCAATGTTAACATTTGTTAATAGCTCCAGATGATGTTTTTACTGAGGACAGATAAGTACTTATCCTGCAGTTACAAAATACAAGATCTGGAAGCCGATGAAGCAAAAGTTGCCTTGAGCTGATTTATCACCTGGCTGTAGCACTACTGGATGAGACAGTAACAAAGTATCTCAGCTTTCCTGCCTGAAGAAAAGAAACTCCAAAGAAATTAAAGATATCACTGTAAGAAAACATGTCTGATACATGTAACGCTCTTCTCTGGATGGTTACAGTGACAGATGTTTACATACACACAAGGAACTTTAAGTTAATCAGTGCAGTACGTGGTTTCAAGCTACAAGAGGGTACATTTAGATTGGATAGAAGGAAGAAGATCCTTATAATAAGGGTGGTGAGGCACTGGAACAGGTTGCCCAGAGGTAGTGGATATGCCACTCCTAGAGATATTCAAAGCCAGGCTGAATGGGGCTCCGAGCACAGTGATCTGGTGGTACGTGACCCTGTTTGACGCAAGGGAGCTGGACTAGATGGCCTTTAAGAGTTCCTTCCAACCCAAATGGTTCTGTGATTCCATATCCTTACCTTTTTGTAGCTGTATACGAAGCCCCACAACAAAACACTGCCACTATGAAGTAGTGTCATGAGGTGAGCTGCAGCTGAGGTGAAACTAGATATTTCTCAAGGTTATGATGTGGAAAATGTAAATCTGTATTAATAACTGAACTTTGAATACACCTAAATGCATCTAGACCATTTGTAATTATTTTTTGTTTTAATTTTTCTTCATTTTCTCATTCAATTGTGTATATTTTTTCCACCCTCTCTGACAACTGAGAAGTACTTTAAGTAGAACCTGCTCCCCATCTCCAGTTTGCTTTCAGAATAAAGGCTCTTCCAAGCATTAGACCAATTTTAACCCAGGAGAAGTTAAATATATATAAATATATATATATACACACACACACAGACACAAACTTATTTTCCATTACAACCTTTGACACCTTGAAGTAATTGCTTTGATAAATATCTCAGATTCTAATAATGTCTGTGGCAAAATACACGCACTCTGATCTGAATACACTGTACAAAATCTAAGGCCAAATGGACAAGACTGGGTAGATTTAAAAAGCAAGGCAGCTGCAGGAAAAAAAAAAAAAAAAAAAAAACACCAACCCTTATTCCTGAACTTGTTGATAAGTAATAAGTTCAGCCCACACTGTTACGTACAGCAAGTCAAACCAACATCGTTCCAACTGAACGACTCAAAAAGCCCACATTTCACCCTTATCTTGACTGCCTAAAGCCTTAATACCAACTTTTAGAAAGCCTTTGAAAATGCAGTTCTTGGAATAGTAAACTTGCATTTTATGTCACTCAACAGCTAATAAATACCAGACGTTAAAGTCTTATTTCTGAACTTGACAAATTTGGTGCTCAAAACATAATTCCATAGGAAGCATAGCAAAATGCTGCGTGCCATTTCATACCAATTCAATCAGGTGTGAATAACAAAATATCTTTTGATGCAAGACTGGAAGTTTCCAGAAGTTGGAATTCAACTACTACAAACAAAGCACACTGATCAGAGGTGGTCCTCATACAGTGGATACTGCATCTGTTTTAAGGCAAAATTACAAACCAGAGGATTCCATAGGTTTTGTCTTAGATTCTCACCAAATCCTGTGATAAATTAATTTTAATTGAATGGAAAAATACTAGATTTTGAATTGCAATTTTAAATATATTTATATACTAGGTGTTCCTGTACTATTTGAATACTTTTGGGAACTGGAAATGTCTGAAAATGATCCAACATTTTTTATTCCCTGGCTGAGTTACTACATCAGCTGGCACCACAGTGCTTAGCTCATAAAGCTGAAGAATTCAGAAGATTTAACTACAGGAAGTCTTTCAAAGAGTGCAGAATAACACACTGGGCTGAAGAAAACCATCTAAATACGATTACCATCCTGTACTGCAAGGGCACCTGAAGAATCTAGATGACACTCCATATTACCTCCTGCTTCATATCATGCTTATAGTTATCTAACTCAACACTTCCCTTTTGTTTTTGTGGGGGTTTTTTTGTTTTTGGTTTCTTGTTGTGAGGTTTTAGGGAAGATTTTGTTTTTATTTTTTCCCCTCAACAGCACAAATAGGTGATTATATCCATACATAGCACTAAGGGAGAATATACCTTAGTGCTGAGTGGGTGAATCAATGCACAACTCAAAGTTGGTGACAGGTCAAGAACATTTTATCACTCCTTCCCTAACATTAGCTGGCTCTGTAAACTCTGAGCCATAGCTAGAAATACTCTATCTTACTGTACTGGTTTCAGCTGAGATAGTGTTAATAAAACACCAATGTCCGGTTGTCTCCCAGTGATATGTGCACAACTAGGTCACTTGGTGGAAGAGCTGCTGCCATTATAGTGCAGCAGCAGGGAATTGACAGAGCCAGAATTAGGCCAGCAGTTATTCCACATATGGAAGGCCATAAAACTGTGGGCAGTTAGCCAGGGGCAGGCCACCGCTCTGAGGGTTGCAGGACATCAGTGAGCAGGTGAGATACTGCATTCTTAGCGGGGCCCCTGTTAGCAGGCCATTGGTTGGTAAGCAGTTGTATTGTTATCTGGGTGTCAGTCAGCAGGCAGTACAAAGCACATAATTGCACTGTGAGTATACTTTGTTTTCATTTATCAGCTAATGTCTTGTAGTGCCATGAAAGATCTGTTTAAGTCATTTGTTTCCTTGTGTCCAAGTGAGCTGCTTGTTCTTGCAAAGGAAAGAAGTTAAACAACTGCAGCACACCAAATGAGGTCATTAAACAACTGAGAGAAGTTCATTAACAACAAAGAAACACATCAAATGTTAAATCAAGGCATCTTTTAATGAACAGATCCACCTCTTCCTGATTTTTGTCCCACCACATTTTAATTTAGCTTTTTAGCCTACACAACTATTCAGGCTAACAACTACCTCCCTGATCGCACAGAAGCCATCAGTATAAATACAGTCTCTATATAAGTCAAAATGCACTATAACATTTATGCACTCAAACTCTCCATTGCCCTGGTCACAAACTGGTATAACGAATTTCTCTGCAGTGCAAAGTTTCATAACAAATTTCACAGTACATGGACTCATGTTCATTTCCATGGAAACCACGAGGGCCACAGGCACTGCAGAACAACTTTCTTGCAGAAACACTTCTGTAACACAGCCCCAGGATTTCAATCCTGTGAGCAGCAGGGCATTAGATGCTATTACCACACAGTTAGGAGGCAGTGATAGGGCTGTAATAAAATAAACGTCCAAAATCCTGCTAGTTACAAGTGGTACAGAGCATTTCGGCAGTACTACCAAGTGTATTATTTCTATTTCACAGGACTCCAATCATATGAAAGCTGAAAACTTAGTATTTTAGACAGTTTTTCTAAATTGCCAACACCATTCATACTTATTATTTTTAATGATTTCAATACATAACCGTCATTTCAAGAGTGAAAGCTGATGAACTGTGCCCTTTAGGGCACATTAGAAGTAGTAAAGGCAAAGTTTCAACACTTCACAGCTGATACACCAGAGCTTTACACATATATGTCATAGTACAGTCAATATGTATATTTTGTGTATAAGTAAATCACCATCGTTGAAATATTCAGAGTCCTTATTTAGCTAGCAACACATTTGCAAGCAGGCTTATTCTTCAGCATCAACTTCCAGTACTTTCCTATTGATTTAAAAACATGACAGAAAGAACAGCAGTAGACAATTTTATTAAAACAGGCTATCCTTCAATCAGATTGTACCAAACTGTAAACATTTCAAAGCTAAAGAAAAACTGCAAGATAGTCACACCTATCCATTTGGCCTTCAAAAAATTCAGTAGCTTGATTGGAAGAGGGCACGCTATCTTTTTCACGACAGTTCATCTTTTGTAAAGGCCATAACCTATACAACATAATGGAAATGCACATACTATTAACGTGCATGTCTTTAAAAAAAATCACAATTTCCAGGTGTGTTCAGCAGATGCTTTTAAGCAGTCAGTAAAATCTCTACTGGGCCCAACTTCCACAGTGGAGGGAGCTGGGCTTGTTCAGCCTGGAGAAAAGAAGGCTGCAGGGT
>PPHD01022870.1:0-12672 GCA_002909625.1 Bambusicola thoracicus | reverse complement strand
GAAGTTTCTGAGAGCAACAGTAATGCAAGACTTCTACCAGCAGTGACAAGACACAGATGATCTAACTTAAGAACACGGTGTAGATAACACTGAGGTTCTCGAAATCCTGTTTTCACGATCATTTCTTTGACTTCCTAAAATCCAGCACCTATAGCATTTTATGGAAAAAAACCCATATTCTACTTAATGTTGTTGACACATGGTATGAAAATATTCACTTCCAAATTTATCAATTTTCATGTAAAGGCCTGAACATGTGATAAAGACAAACTGTACTCCTGTGTCCATGACACCATTTCAATGACATGTACACTTCCACTCCAGAGATCAATTCCAGAGAAGAATTAAACACAAATCTGTTGCCATGTATTTGTACAACTGACTTTTTAGTCGTTGTTGTATATAGGAATGATTAACTGCAGCTGTGTTCCCTACAGTAGAATTGGTAAGCAGAAGGTAAAACTTCTGAAACTACCGGCTAGGTCATCCTGTAATGAGGGAATGAACGTGGGGCAAACATACTTGAGGAATGTAGAGAGTTCAGATAGGCTTTTTCTTGTTAAAATGCAATTTCTTCTTTGTTAATCTATTATTGGCTCATTTTAGTGTATATATACTTGAATATGAAAATCTTATTGATGTCTATTTTACATATTTCTTAATTCTTTTGCTTTTCTGCAACATCTTTGTGAGTGTTAGAGAGCAAGTCTTTCTCTTTCCCTTTCCATCAAGAACAGCTTTTATCTTGCATGAAGAAGCTTTCTTGCAGGGCCATTTAGCTGAGGCCTCTGACAAGTGTTAGAACACTTTCCCATGGACCTCCTAGCAGACAGCTGTGTCAGGGCCTGGGTGCTGCTCTGATGGCCATTAGCCTGCTGGCACCATTTTGCTTAAAGTTAGCATCTTTGTATCATAGCAACATACAAGAATGCTAAGCACATCTAATAAATTGGTGTTTTGCTACAGAAACAATTGGAGAATTCCCAGCTCTTACATTTGAATGATCTTTATGAGCAAATGCTGTTTCACAGAGCAGGTTTCCCACATCAGGTACGTAAATATGTTATAATGTTAAACCAATATCCAAATAAGCAAAATGACCTCTTTCTTCCTTAGAATACGTGACTATATCACCTGTTGTTCAGTTACACAAGGAGAAACAAGTTCTGCAAGGTTGCAGTGATGGAGGCAGGTCAGCTGGTTATTTTTAGCCCCAGCTAGCACATTTAGCAAACTTTCACAAGAGGGAACTTTCTTTACCTGCAGCTCATTAGCATTCAGAGCCACACAACTCCATCAATTTAAACATCAAAACAGCTATTTTAGTCTTATTCTTAAAACCAAATGCTTGCTGTTCGGTATGAGGAAAAAGGTGCCCTCCAAAGAAATGGCATAATGCGTTTCTGATCCAGAAAGCTAAATAGTGATTACTGAAGTCTCTTACAGTCGAATAAAAAGAACATAAACATTAGCATTGGAACACAGTTACCTTGTCACTCTGAAGGCTGTAGCCATTAAATCTTCCCTAGAGTAGGGAATGGAATTTTCCTTTTTTTTTTTTTTTTTTTTTTTTTGTAAGGTTTCTTTTGATGGAAGTTCCCATTACAAGTTCAAAAGCTTTTATTTAGCAGCTGTTAGGATATGATTTTAGGACAGGCAGAATTTCTTCTAGGAGTGTCCCTTGACCTGGCTCCAGACTTTCACACACACAGGAAGAATGCCAAAGTACCTGGAAGGGTTGGAAGTACGATATAGGGTATTAACGGCATGCTTTAGCAGAGTCATGTGAGAGATGCTCTCAGAAAGGACCTCACAAGAAGCGCTCCTGCAGACTGTCATCTCTTGGGTTTTTTCCCATTACAGGGGAACTTAATGTCATTTTAAAACTGTTGTTTGCTACTAAAGAGCATAAATATTCTTTCCTTCTCTTCTACAGAAGCGTCTTTAGAATGCAGAAAATATTTTTATCACTTCTCCTTATATATATTCATTGACAGTACTTATGACTGTAAAATCTAAATTATTGAATGCTAAGATGAAAAGGGTTCTGTCGTTCCCTTTCTAATTGCAGTAGGTGCTGAGCATTTATCAGGGACCCTCTGCATCTTCTTAAGGTCTCAGTGCGCCACTTTCTATTCCCATCCTTTCTAAAGACTTCCTGAACTCTTCTGCCTCCTTCTGTTCACTGCCCTGCCAAGAACTCTCTACCCTTATTCCCAGAATCTCAGCATTTGATTTTTTTTCCCTCTGACAAATTTCCTGTATACGTTCTAGGCTCCCTGTTCTCACTCTCATCCAAAGCTCTTTCACTCCTTCTCTTAGGCTAGTTTCACTTTACCAGATTCCCTCTACCTTGGTAAGTTTTCGAGGTTATTCGGGATGCTTAAAAACTGCATAGCACAGCTCAATAGCCAGATAATGAAACCATTGTTCCTCTGGAAAGGTGTTACTAGTTGGCAAATAACTGAAGCATTCATCTGTCTCCAGTTACAGACACCTGAAGCTGCTGGATATCTGAACACAATGTCAGCATGTTCATTGGTCCTGTATTGCCAAAGTTTTCTCCTCCTGTTTCCACTGAGCACAGCAGCCACCTAAGGGCAGAATTCAGTTCAGCTGCATTGTCTGCGACAGGAACAACAGCTCACAGATAGGAGACTAAGCATGCAATGCCACCAGAACATAAGAATGATGAAAAAATTCTAATAAATAAGGAATATACCAAGGCTGCTCAGGAAATAATGCCTCATATTTTGTAGTATTGGCCCATGATATTAGAGGCAGGTGTTGGTGGTATGACAGTAGAGATTAAACCTTCCCACCAATACTCCTTTACATGTTGTTGCCATGTGACAGATGGCAGCAGAGGGGCAGTCTGACAGAATGCCATCTGACATGGGAGTGCACATGAAGCAACGTGTGTCACTAAATTCCTCCAGGCAGAAAAAATGGCACCCACTGACATTCATTGATGTTTGCTGAATGTTTATGGAGACCAAACTGTGGCTATGTGCTCACTGAGGCAGTGCATAGAGGTGTGCTTCAGCAGTGGAGGCAGCAACAGTGGGTCACCTCTGCTGGTGCAGATTTTTATGAGTGCAGCATGCAGGCTCTTGTTCAAGGCTGCTGAAAATGTATAATTACAGGTAGTGGATATGATGAAAAATGATGTTTTATAGCTGAGAATTTGCACTATTAAGTAGAGTTATTGTTCTCTTTGTATTGGTTGTAGTTTCTGTGGAAATAATTAGGAGGCATTAATTTCAGAGCAACCTACATATAAACTGAGACAGGTGCAAAAACAAGAACAAGACAGCAAACCTTTTTCTTTTGGTTTCCTAACATACTCCCAAGTCAAGCACCAGGGAGGAGGGAAGGTTCCATGCTGACCCCTCCAGCCAGCAGAGACAGAACTTACCCTGAGCATCCCTACAGTCCTATCTCAGCACAGCACAGACAAGACTCGGGCATGCATTTCTCAGCCCTGGTACACATGACAAGGGGAGTCCAGCCATACAAGTTCACATCTAAGGTCTGGGGATATCCCTTTGTATGCTTTCCTGCTATAGTGTAACCGTGACACCAACTGCATGTGGAAAAAGTTCCAATTCTGGCACAAAAGCTCTCAAAAGCACAGCTTGCTGTTTACTTGTGAGCATTCCTGTGAATCAAATTTGATTGCTGGATTGTTTGTGGTAAATAAACACAGAAGTACCATGAACGCTGCCAGAGAGATGAAAACAATGCTTCCGGGGAGCTTTTGATGTAGTAGCGGTGTCTTTTACTGCTCAGTACTTCAAGAAAGCAATTAAAGTGAACTCTTTGGCCTGGTGAGGTTTTGGATGCTGTTGAACCACTCAGGGAATGAGAAGTTCAGCTTTAGCTGCAATCTGAACTGTGGAGGCTGTTAAAGACCAGAGGCCTCTCATCCAAAGCTTCCCTTGCTCTCAGACCAACAGCTCTTGTCTCCATCCTGCACCAATGTTTGTGTGTGCATTAGAAGGCAATAGGCAGAGGACAAAATCAACATAACACTGAGAGTAACAAAATTGGAAAATGCTGGGATATTCACTCTCCTTCTTCACCTTGGTTCCTGTTGTGATACTCAGAAGAGTGTCTATCAAAATCATCTTGATGTTCAGGACTTTTCAATGGTGTCAATATCTTTGTAGATGCGCTTGCAGCATTTCTGTTCGATTGCTATTGGTTTCCACAAGCTAATCATTATTCTTTTAATCTGAAAGTTCCAACTTCTGTCACTGGAAAATTACTGACAAGTAAAAAGGAGTAACAACAACAACAAAAAATCTTTAAATCTGACTTGCAACCTCTAATGAGAAAAGAAAAACAAATCTGTCATCTCATTCAGAAAGAAAAAATGCTGTGTTTTTTTTTTTTTTTTTTAAGTGAAATAAATGCTTTCCCTAAACATGATCGCAGTTGACAAAATGCTGGATGTTTAGGTAGCAATTATAGCTCTTTCAGAGACTGTCAAATCTTGTCACAACACATGTTATAAACGAGGACAGATTTAGACATCCTTTATGACAGTTACGTGTAGGATGTGGATGGTTGGCAGTTAAATTTCAAATGCAAGGAAATTTTCCTTCCAATAGATCTTTGCTTGTTTATTAAGAGGGAGTTACTGTGCGCTTCATCTTGTATCTGCCATGTGCAGCTTTTCATCCTTACAGCTTTTGACATTTCACTTTAACTTTCCCCGTGACAGCCATCTGAACATTGTTTTAGGTAAAAAGTAACCTTCAGTGCTCAGGAGATGCATGAAATTTTTAAAGCTCTTCATGTTTTCGTATTGAGATTGCAGATGGAAACGTGTCATATTATACATGGATGAATAGATAGTAAGAAAGCAAATAACGTAGATGGTAACAATAATGATTGAAGGGAGCAGCTTCATGATGTGCACAGAAAAAGGGATAATGCAGTAGCCCACATTCATCATGATTCGCATAAAATGTTGACGAAGTATTAAGAATAATAATGTGCATCACAAAGTACAATTCATGTGATGACAGACTGCACAGATGTCATTAAAGCCAAGCCTGACATGGATTTTAAAGTGCTTCTAATGTTAACAGCATAAATTGCACAAGGAGAAGAGATAGAAATGAAATTATGCTGCCATGGAGGAGAGTCCTGACACGGTCAGACAGAACTTTTTTGGAGAATGTGTTGCAGCAGCCTAAATGTCACATTTCTGAGTGCAGCATAAGCCTTTCTGACTGCACCAGCCTCACCCTGCTAACCAGCACAGACAATGACAAACTCTGCATTCACCCTTTCTGCAGAGCTCAGTAGAGGTAGGAAAGGGCTTGGCAGCATCTCCCAGATGGGCGATGTAGAGCGTATGCTACTCTGTATGCAGCTAGTGGAGAGAGGGAAGCTATATCTGCTGTAGCTCTCTCTCCAAATTCTAATAAGCCTTTAAAGCTCCTGGAAGAAACTAGTAAGAAGAAAAAATCTGTTTGCCCATTTTGTAGTCCTCCCACACTTGAATACGGCAGGCTATAGACTAATTTTTATGAATGGTGGTGTATGAAAACCCAGCAAGTTAAGTAATTCTAGCATTTCAACGAGACAGTAAAGAAGTCAGCTATGATAGCAGGACCTTGTGGCTCCTCTATTTAGCTGTAGTAGCAGTTTAGCGCAGCAGTTATTCATGTGCATGCTGCTAGGCAGATACTTGAGCTTGCTGGACTGGGACCAAAGTGCTCGCTGTGTTGGAGGACTGAGCCCGTAAACTGGAACACTGTGGGCAGCTCTACCTTTTGCAGAGCTGAAGTTTTTGTACTTTCTATTTTAGTAAGAGTGACAGTGTTATGTAACTAGCAGATAAATGAACTTGTGATCATAAAATACTCAGAAATATTTGTGAAAGTCTGCCTTGAGTAAAACAGCCTGAGCCTTTGAATTCTGAATGGGGCAGCTCTCCCGTTTCTGTCTGCCTACAGACCGTTCACTTAGCCCTAATGACATGCATCCAAATAAAACTTGCTATTTCACAAATGTGAAAATAAATGTACTGTTTCTATCAGCATTTATTGCCTCATTTGTGAAACAAACAGACTCACTTGGTTCATTTATACTCTATCCAAACAGTGTTTCAAGACAGGGACCAGCATCTTGCATCTCAAAGCTCTTTACAAACAGCGCTACATCTTCCCTTTTACTCACCTGTATGAAAAATATTAGGGAACGAAAGATTATAGGATGCCTCAAGTACGCAGCCTAAGTTTACCTGCAAGGTGATAGAATGCAACGTAGCCACAATTTTTTATTTGCTCAGTTCCTAACAGGCAAATTCTTACGTCCGTTCTTAATTTCAGAAATTGACTTAACTGTGTGTGAATAAATTCTACCTGACAGTCTCTCTCCTCAGTCACTTGAGCAGTGAAACAGTTCTGGTAATAAAATATTACAAAAAGTTTGCCTATTTGAGAAGTATTTTGGAGTATTTTGAACTTTAAGGAAGAGTGATATAAAGAATTGATAAATTTAGAAGATAGTCTTCAAACAATCAGTTTGTGATGGGAACACACCACCTAATTTTACAGCTTAATGTAGTAATTCTGGTTGTGAGAAGCACACAGAAAATTAAAGGTACCCACAATTCCAGCCCTTTTTAGTGTCAGAAAACAAATCTTTAGGACTGTCACTTCTAATTAAAGGAAAAATATATTCTTCATAAAGAAAAAATAAGTAGTATATTCTTGGATAATATTCATAATGGAGCTATTGACTGAATTTGAGAAAAAATTAAAGTGCAGTGACAAAACATTCATGTTTAAATAGGGGAACTTTAAGGCTTCTTTCAATAAATGGTTGTCCTTCAGGTCTACTAGACTTTTTTAATGCACAGAGTAATAGGTTCCCTATACTCTACCTGTTCAAAATCTTCACCTCCAAATTCTCACATCAAAAAAAGTATCAGGTCATAGATAATAACACCGTCTTTGATGCCAGGGAGGGGAAAGGCTGTAATGACATTCTGTCACTATTTTTGCTGTTAGCATCAAGATGGGGACAAAGCCCTCTTAGATTATAAAGGAATTTTTCAAAGAGAAGCACAAGTTTAACCACCCCGCTTCATTCCCTGTTGTCAGCACTAAGGTAAGTGAAGGCATGGATATATGGAAGCCCTCTTATATTGCCAGGACGCTGCCAGGATTTACTGCCCCTTCTTCCCAGGACTCAATTCCTACCTCACTTGATCTGAAAATTGCCATCCTTTGTGTAAAGGAATCTGAACGGTAAAGCATCATCAGAATGAGAGATCACATCTCCAGCAATCACATCTATTTCCAGCAAAATCCATATGGGTTGCATTGTGAAACCAAGAACAAAAGAGATCTGATCTAAACTTGCTGTATTTCAATGAAATCGAGAGGAAAAATGTATTGGTGTAGATTTGGATACTGAATTCTATATACCATCATTTTAATGCATTTGTTATAAACAAGAACAGCATCCAATACTGAAGAAATAGCTGTGTAATTCTTCACCCTTTAGCTGCCCACAGCTGAGATTTTGGGGGAGCTTCTCAGCTTCACAGCCTGCCATTAAAAGCTACCTGTAATCACTGGTAAGTGGAATCTTCTGCATCATTGCCCACAGAGTGGGCCCAAAAATACATAGGGTGGTTGTAGATACTAATGCCTGTTACATAATCAGATCTTGAAGAGTAGCTTGCTAGTTTTCTTCAGGGTCTGGGTGAAAGTATAACAGCCATTCCTTATCTTTGCAGTGTTCTGGGATAGAGTTACACCTTAAACTTATCAAGATGTCAGGTTGCTTTGGTGCAAGAAGAGCAATAGAGATAACACAGGAGAATATATTTGGGAAGTTTGGTTTCAGACAGAACAACTGGGAAAAACAAACAAACAAAGAAACAAAACAACCACAGAGAAGCACAACTTAATTGGAACTTACGGTTGTCAAAGTGATTAGTGTTTTTCATCAGCCAGCAGTCACAAGCAGACCTCATATATTCTGCTTAGTTTTTACGGGTATTATTGATAATTTTCTCATATATAATCAGAGGTAGCCAGCAGCCTGTAATACGAGGAAGAACAGAGATATTAAACCTGATGCTAATTTTCAGTTGCTGCTAAAAAGTATACTTCTGTTTTCAGAGTCTCAGTCAGTCCCCTTTGGAGAGGGGTTGGAGCTAGGGCCCTTTGAACTGCAGCCATTCTATGAAAAGATCTTTTCCTTGTGCTGGGTCTGCCTATGTCTGTACTCTAGAATTGTAATGCTAATCATACTATCAGAATATAAAAGATAAAATAACTATAAAACAAATTTGAAAATACTTGTGTTTGGCTCTGGCAGTTGGCCAAAATGTGACTTGCTGCAGAATGGATCTTTCCTTCTCTGTGTCCCATAGAAAGACTGTACAAATCCAAACTTTCTTGGGAAGCTGAGGAGGGGAGTACTAAAAACTGAAGACGTTCCATTTTCTTTTATACATATGCCACAGACAAAGCAAAATAATTGTTATATTTAGCAATAGCTTTAATTATTTATGTAATATCTAAGCTGAACACTCACGTGGACGAATTGTTTTTTTACAAATAACAGTAACTGAATAGAAACTTCCCAATCAAGAAATCCACACTTCATAAAAAACTTTTCAGATGAGGTTAAGAATTTCTGGAGTTTTAGTTGGAATTACTGCTTAAGTTGCACAGCTGTATTCATCAACAAAACAAACTTTTGTGGTTTTTTTTTTTCATTTAAAGAAGCTTACAGAAATAGTTGTGTGTGTAAAATGAGTTATTTAACAAACAACACCAATGTTACTTTTGAATCTTATTTCCAAAAAGACCTGATTATTCTCTAGTAGCTGCACTGAATGAAGAGAAGATTTAAAGCAGAGATGATAGTTCCTCTGCTTTACATGCAAAGGACAGAAATACTGAAAGAACAGATTCTCTTTATTTCTTCTGCTTCTGTAATTCTACAATTGTATCTCAGTGGAAAAGGAGGAGTTTGAGAGGTTATGTATGGGTGAATTTTATTATACTCTCAAATTCCTTTTTTCCAGGAAAAAGATTGCAGTGAGTTAAGATAAAATTTCTCATTTAATATAGACATGTATGCACTCCACCTCTCAGCTGTAACTTGGAATGTGCATGTGCTTAAATATATAAATATCATACACATGTATACACAATATACCTCTGTTATGTGTATGTGATATATACATCTGCAGACATATTACACATACTGTAGACCTTGTAAGATCTACATCACACAATTATAAGTATTCTCTTTAATATTCATTAGCAAATAAGAAGTAAGAAAACCTCCGAAACTGTGACTATTTCACCCCTACAGAATGGGTGGTACTCAGTAAGCAGGTACATTTTTTCTCTTCAGGGTACAATGCAGAGTGTAAAATTCTCCAAAACCAGGCATTCATGAAGTATAGTAAAAAATGTGTGACCTCTACAAAGGTATTCATCTATGCAAAATAATGGTGCAAAAGAAATGGTAGGCTGGTAAAAGTTGAATGTGGGCCTCTTGTCAGCAGCATTCCCTGAATTCCTTTAGCTGAGAAATAGTAACTGTGGAAAACAACAAAAAATAGATGAATGATATGGAATAGAGGACACAGAAAATTAGATTGGAATATTTAAAGTAGAGTAATCGCTAATAGGATTCTTTTGTTGCATGTAAAAGACACCCCTTTTCATTGAAATAATTTTGGACACTATCACATTTGTCAGGAGATCACATTCAAGTGTTAAAGTTGAAAAACACTGAAATTCTAGAAGATGCATCCATCTGACAGTCTTGTACACAACACACTGCCTTAATGGCATGTGTATTTTTAATTGGATATTCACTTCAGTAATCCAGATTTCACATTAGAGTAGAAATGTCTCTCCTTTACAGTCTCCTTTACTTCTGTAGGTGAGATGAGCTATATCTTGACCACTAGACAGACAAAAATTCCCCTACAAGACTTCAAATTATAAAAAGAAACCTCATAAGGAATGAATGAAAAACAGCAAACACCTTGGGTAGGATTCATCTC
The DNA here is from genome assembly GCA_002909625.1 of Bambusicola thoracicus. Lineage (NCBI taxonomy): Eukaryota > Metazoa > Chordata > Aves > Galliformes > Phasianidae > Bambusicola > Bambusicola thoracicus. The sequence goes on along the minus strand of PPHD01022870.1, from coordinate 2,609 downwards.
GTCTCACTTTAGGCACCTACAACTGGATGAAGAGTATTTCTCTCTATTGCCTGAAGAGGGAACCTAGGGTAATGCAGCCTGCTAAGTTGTGGAAAATGAGTTCCACTCCTTGTGTGAAAGCAAGCAGGCTGCTGATACAGATTGCTGTTTGTAGGATGTGTCTGTTGGAGGATGCTGATACAGCGTGGTAGAGCAAGAAACATTTTTTGTCGTCTGTTAGGGAAAGAGAGTCTTGATGCTGTAGGCACTGAGGCTCTGTGCCTACTGCTGTGTTTCACATTAACTGATGGTTCTTCATACCTGATGTGGCTGCAAGGTCAACACGTTGCCTTCCTTGTGCGCGCCAAGTGCCTGCTGCAAGGTGCTGAGCAACCTCAAATTTCACTAAAGTCATTGGATAAAGCCCTCAGCTATCTCATGAGATGAAGTCGCACTATTTATATGATGAGAACATATGCATGCTGTACTATTAGTGCTAATATTTTTGTCAGAACACTTTTTTGAAGTAAAATGTGAGAACATTTGTGGGCAGTAATCACAAAACAGGGTTGACAGCTCCTTCCTTCTCATACTCAGTCACAAACGTTTTTCCTTTCAACACATTATGAAATGTAAATGGAACTGGTCATTTTCAGAAACCAGTGTTATTTGGTTGATAATATGTGAATACCAAAAAGGAGCTGACAAGGTTATCACTAGATAGCAACTGATAACAGCAGGCTGCCTGCAGCTCTACCTTAAATTGAAAGAGTATCTACACAGCTTGACAGCAGTACCTGTGAGAGGAAACTACATACTGCACTTGCAAAAGTTCATAACACATGAAGAGCACTAAGCCTCCCTCTTTCATCATCACCTGCTCAGCAGTAACAGCAATTTTTATTTAATTAATAGCCTTCCATTCCATAGTTATGGAAGTCAAGTGATAATATAAAATACATATTTTAATGTTAATATCAAATGCTATTACAAAACTTTCCTAACTATCTTCCGTCTCTGTGATTAGAAGTTCAGGTTGTGTATGAGAAAAATTTTCTCAGAAAGAGTGTTGATGTACTGGAACAGGCTGTCCAGGAAGGTGGTGAAGTCACCATCCCCAGAGATGCTCAAGGACTGTGGAAATGTGGCACTGAGGACATGGTTAGCGGGCATGGGTTGACAGTTGGACTAGATGATCTTAGAGGTCATTTTAACCTTAATGATTCTATGCATCTGTGATCTATGAGGGAATGTTTAACACTGAAGTCCTTCAAGGTGACAGCAACAATCAGCCAAGTCTATTGCACTTATCACCTTCTCCAGCTAGCAGAGTCAAGGCCACATCAACAGTAATCTCTCTTCATTGCTGATAACTGTGCAGGAAAAGCTCTCTTTCTGTGAACATCCTGATTCACAGTGCCTTCATCCTGAGCTATGGGATCTCTGAGAATATAAACAGTATTGATGTTTCAGAACAAAAGGCATGAAATCATAGAAAGGAATACTATCATCAAATTGTTTTGTTCTCCTCACCCAGAATGGCAAAAGACTTGCTCAAATATTCACATACAGCTGCTTGATGTGCTTGATCATCAGTGAATCACCATTGTGCCCAGGCAGCCTGAACAAAGCTTGACACAGGCTCATGGAAGTAACTCCTGCCTGTTCTCCATCACAACTCTGCGTCATCACTATAGAGCGTGGGATAATATAAAAATAATGATTAAGCAAAAAGCTGAAACAAATCCTACCTAATGAATCATTATTGTAAGAAAGATCTGTATAATTTCAGGCTGACTCTTTCCTTCAGTATCATCTATTAAATCTGCTAACGCAGTTAATTGTGGTAAGCTCATGACAAGAACAGATGCAATTGTCCACTGAAAGAAGCATGATCTGGTTCAGGTTTAATGTCAGTGTGTTCCTCAGAGAGTTTCTCTTGTTAGCTTAAATACAGCTTGTGTTTTGAAAGAGCTGTTCAGTTAGGAACTAAAGAAATTCATGTACAACGTCATTTGTCTTCTAACAGTGCTTATGAAGTGTCAAGTGAGATATACCAAGTGCAAAGACCAGATTTGTGTTTTTTAATTTTTTTTAAGGTATTAAGTACTTTTACAATGACTGATGCATACTGGAATTTTGTAAGCGAGATATATTTATGATCTGTGGGCAGTTCTTTATATAGTTATGATCTATCCTTGTTTGGATAAAATCCATTTTCTATTCAGGGTAAAGGACTAATTTAATGTATCCTAGCTTAGTAATGGAAGAAAGAATAGAAACCACCTTCCAAACTGTGGATCAGCACTGGAAGGCTGAAGTAGGTGCTTGAACCTCGAAGCTCAGTTTTGTGGAATGAGGTGTTAAACCAGTTGCACTCCTTTGGTGGAACTGTACATTGCATGCCAGGAGGAAGTGAGGACATCAGATAAACGAGAAGAACACTGAGATTATGCAGACAGGACACAGAGTGATAGAAATTGCTACTTGGTGGGAATAAGGCTGAGGATAAAGACAGTGGTTGGATTCTGTCATCAGAGGACTTCAGAGAAGACCATTTCAGAATGAGAGAGAGGTGTGGTCAGGGTTAGAGCATCCTACAAGTCATTCGCATCAAAATAATGGGACAT
>PPHD01022869.1:0-12672 GCA_002909625.1 Bambusicola thoracicus | reverse complement strand
AAGTCTATAGTAATAACCAGATCGACCCATTCCACTGCTATGGATAAAAGGCATACATATGGTGATCATTGCTGCCTCTGTACACATTTGACAGAAAAAAATATCTGGAAGGTATACCATAAATACAGAAATCTGGGTTTCCACCTCCCCCAGCTGTAGAACTGCCGGTTGAAGAGTGTTGTTTGCCATCGCATGTGAAAAGGAGAGACACTCAAGCCATAGTTCACCAACCAGTCTTCATAAGATGCCTTCAAAGAGCTGGATGACTGCAAAACAATGGAAAGTATGGTTAACCCAAAACTTTAAGGAAGACCCTTTGCTATGTGACCAAGCAGTAAATCAGATGCATTCATAAGTAAAGACAAGCATATAACTTCAGGTGCACGTTCTGCACATTATTTCTATTTTGACTCATAGGTGTGACATATAGTACAAAAAGCTATGTCACTGCTTTGAGAAAAATCACAACAGTTCTAGGATTATGAGAGTTTGGGTATTCAGTGGTATTTAGCACATAGCATCGTTATTATCTTTATTACCATTATATCACAACGAGTGATTTTTAACTGTCTGGATAAAAGGATGAAAAATGGACTTAATGGTATTTCTTTTCTTTATATTTTAGTAAAATAAAACTGCAGTAAAGAAAAACACATTCTGTTGGCATCAGCTTGTTTCTAATATTGGTGAGATGTGGATCAGTAGTGGGAGTATCCTTTAGCAAGGGTAAAAAATGAGGCCTACTTCTCAAACTCAGACTACTACTGAAGAGACTTGAAATACATGGTCATACTATCAAAAAGGCAGAAGGACTTTAAAATTGCCAACCTATTCTGCAACAGCAATTTCACTGACAGTTTTACAGCCTTTCAAGGTACTGTTGTTACACCTTCCTAATAGTTCCAAAGACATCTCCTTATATTTGTCTTTCTAATGAATGCAACCTATGGACTGTATAATTAATACTTTACTGCATTGGTACCCAGTATTATAAACCAAAAGAAGTAATTCTGCAACTTCTATTTTATAACATATGGTGCTGGTTTTCTCCATGGTCCTTCCTGGGCCTGCTTCCTGGAAGCTAGTATCAGAAAGCCAAAGAAGGACAGCTTTTCCTAGAGGTTAAAAGAGAATTTTGTAGCTGAGGAAAAGCGTATCAGAACAGAGTGTGTCTGACATAATCCAGACAGCCTTCAGAGCCATGTGAACCATACCATTGCTCCTGAATTTCCCTATGAGGAGCAACACCTACTGAAGATGTCAGGAATGTGCAGTTCACAAGAGACTCCCCTCCGCCCCTAGGCAGAACTTCACGTGTTCCTGGCTGTCTTCCATGGTTCTTGAAACAAATTTAGAACTTGCCAAGTTCCTTGCATTACTTCTGTCCTTCTGTAGTGGTGGTGGGAAGCAAGCAGCATATCGTATTATCCACAACCATATTCATAGCTTTTCTCATTTTGTTGTATTAATAACAATATAAACTAAAATTTACTAAACTAAAAGAAATAGTTCAAGTAACAGCCTCCTGTGTTATCATTTCTACTCATATGTTTCTGTGTAACTTCCTTCTACAACTTATTGATTTTAGTCATATTTTGTTCAGTCAGCTGAGGACAGCCACAGAAATTTTTGTTGTAATGTATCCCCCAGTCAATACTGGTTAGTCCTTCCCTACAACACCGCTAAGTTTACTATCCCCAACCACATCAACCAATGTATGGCAAACAGGTATTGGATAGATTATCCTGTTACAAAGTAGAAATGGAATAAAGATTTTACCTGTGTCCTGGGCTCGCCAAGAGGTTCCCAGAGGGAGGATCTCCAGATAGAGATCCTTCCTCCTTGGGAGTCAGCCCTTAAATGGGGTCTAGGAGAGGTGCAGCCAGGCTCCACCCCTTCGGTCACTCAGGTGAGATTGCATTCACCTGTGCCCCTGCAGCTGACTCAGTGCTTGCCTCAGGTGGTCAATGAGAGGTTCAGGCTGATTCAACAGTTCCCATACAGCCAGCCTACTTTTAGTAGAAGAGATCACAAAGAACATTACACTTTTACAAATAACACATAGGCCAGAGAAACAAAGAAAAATGCTGGCTCACATAATCTATCTGATAATTAAGAACAAAAATCTGTATGACTTTAAGTACATCTGACATGAGAAATCATCCTTTGCGAATTCAGTAAACACACGTACCCTATTCAGTTCACACAGGACCAAAAAAAAACCCAACCCCAAACGCCCCGAAACCTAAGCAAACAAAAACCAACCAACCAAAAAAGAAACAAATAAACAAGCATTATAATCAGAAATAGAGATCTGGCACTTCAAAAATATCTGTTCTCTTAACCGCAAACAAAAACATCAACCACATTTCCCCTAGAAATTCCACTAATGCATCCCTTCGAATTCATTCTAGCCAAACCACAGCCCTTCTGTACTAGCAAGGCATAAACAAATATGCAGCTCTTATTGAGAAATGTGGGATTCTTGAACAATACATTTGCACAAAGGCACAAAAAACAACTTCAATTTGCAAATGGGATTCATAATCACTAAATGACAGCATCCCTTGAAACAAGAAACTTTCAAAACGTATTAAAAAGCTCTACACAAACTTTTGGTCCTTCTGTTCTGAGCCCCATGGGATCATAACATTATGACACGCTCCATCTTGCCCTGGTATGAGGTATGTTATTACCCTTTGTTTCATCTCAATCCTCCTCCACAGACCTGGGTTCAGCTTCTTTAACTTGAACTCTAAGTGATCTCTGCTACATTAATTTTACTATAAAGGCAATACCCTTTTTTATTTATGCAACCTTTCAAAGTAATGACCGCCTACTAAATACTCCAGGAGCTCCATAAATATCTGCCAGCAAGCAGGAGCCCTTCACATTCTTTTGTGCTGACAAAGTCTGTTCAAGAGCCCTGGACCATTTCAGCTTCTTGACCTTAAAAGCTGAAGGCTAACCTCGACTGAATGGGCCTAAAGCATCTTTTATTTCTGATACCAGAAGGAGGGACAACCTTCTATCCTTTTCACATCCCTGGTCCTTCCCATGCAAATGGGATGACTTAGCATGCTGGGGAGCAGCAGTTCAGGGGTCTGGCTACGTGACTCCCTTTTGTAAGATCCAGCCTTCACCAGGAGCCCTTCTTATCAGTGGTTCAATGAAGAGCAGCAAGAGGAATTTTCCAAATCCCAGATTGAATCACTCCCAGATTGAATCATTTGCTAACACAAATGTACCTTGTAATTCAAGCAATATTATGTGAACTTATTTGTTCAAAATGTCATTTACATACATAGTTCTGCCTTTCATACTACAGAGTACCAAAGAGTGAGACTGCCTAACAAAAATACTTGAAATCTGAACAAAAATAAGAGATCAAACAAAGCAAGAGACGTTGCATGTCTAAAATGTTTACAGAATAAACATCAAGTCATAGCACATATCCTCTTGCCCAAAACATTATCAGCATAATGAACAGGAAAGTACTCCAGAAGTACTTTTCACTCATATTCTGTATGTCATTTTCATGCACTTACAGTGCAAGAGACTGGAGACCTAGGCAGTTTGCTATAGTTGCCAGCAGTTCAGAGTTCAGAGTGTGATGGGAGACTTAGAGTGCTAGCAATAAAACAAACATGAGTTTCCTAATTACGTAAATCTGGTCATTTAATCCACAATTTATTTTGGCTGTGGTACTTGAAACTTATCAGATCTACGAGCAAGATCTACTGAAACCCAGCATCTCCCACATACTTCCGGACGATTAATTACCACTGATAACTTGTAGTTAAAACATCAAAGTTACAATTGAACTCCTGGGTTCTCCTTGTTAGAGCATTCCAGGCATTCCCATTTCTTTCTCAATATAAAGTAGATACTAAGTTGCCCCCAAACAACCTTGATTTTTTTTTCTCCTTTGCTGCTTCTAGGTTCTCAGAAAAGTACCAGCTCTTCTTACTCACAAAAAGGAATCGTTTTAAGCTCTAATTCTGAAAAAAAATCTTCCAAATCTCAGAGATATAAACGGGCCTCAGCACCACACCACAACAGTCTGCTACGTGAATTCAGCGATTGCTTTACAGCCTGAGATTTTTCATCAGACACAAAGCTACCACCAGAAGAACAACAGCCTGCTGACTGACCTTCCTGATGGTTTTTAGAGTGTCTCACTTATCTGGGAGCAAGCCCTCCTTGTCTTCAGGCAATCCTCTAATGTCTTTCCAAACGATGTTGTGCTTGTAACTAAATATAGCCTTGATATATTGAACAGTAGATATAATATAGACTTAAATTTGAAAAATCTTCAGATAAATTACTTTTTTCTTTTTTCATTTGCACCATTAAGACGTACAGATTAATATTTGACAACTAATGGCTTTCACCGTTGACTGAGCTGTGTTTGCACTACGACAATTAGCAGCAGGGGGAGCTACTTAAACTTCCAAGGGTCCCCATCAGCTACAACAGAGCTTTTCCTCACAGCATTTTTCCCTGTGTTTCACACTAGTGACAAAACGAGCATTTGTTACTTTGATACTGCTCGGCCCTATCCGTACTCGCTAGAAACAGAGCAGTTCCTGGACTGTAGCATTCATTTCAAAAAGCAAGAGAATTCTAGGTGGAACTTTTCGTTTCATATTTTCCTCGTATTTCTTGTGCTACCGCACGTCCTGCTGGGAACAGCGGGGCAGCGCTGAGGGCCCGGCGGCCTGAGGCAGACCTGAATTCTGATTGGCGGGACATCGCGGGTAGCCTCAGGTCTGCAGGGCCGCGCAGGGGAGCGGCGGCCCCTCGCGGGCGAGGTGCGGACCGGACCGTGGCCGGCCCCCGAGGAGGGAGGGGAGGCGGGGAGGCCCGGCGGTGCCGGATGCCGCCGGCCCAGAGAGGTGAGGGGGTGGGAGCGCCGCTGCTGACCCGCCTGCACGCCTAGGGCTCCCGTTGGGCTCTGCGCCCACAGCCCTCACCTTGAGCAGCGTATCCGCCAGGTAGATGGCGCACCAGCCCCCCAGCACGCACACCACCACCGAGATGGGGATCATTGTGGCAGCCCAGCCAGCGCCAGCTCACGCGGAGGAGCCTCTCGGAACTAAACCCGTCCGCGGAACCTTTCTCCACCGGCTGTATTGTCCGCACGGACACTTCCGGGAACCGTATCGGGTTTGGGCAGGTGACTCCGTGACGTCACGGCACCGGGGGAATGCATGGAGGCGTTGCCCCGCCCAGCGACGCGCGTGCGCAGAGAGCCGTCCGCCCGTCCGTCCCTCTCGCGGCGAACCAGGCATGACCGCGCCTGCGCAATTGGCTCGGGATGGGGTGGGCGGGGCAGTACGGCCCGCTTTGCCTGAGGGATGGTGTCGCTTCTTTGCCTCTGGCGGGGTTGTGCTTTTCTTTCGGAATCGCACGTCTTCAGAGCTGGTTTCTCGGAGCTCTTCTGGTTTAATTCAGACCGTGAGCTCTAAAGGCAGACAAGTGCAAAGCGAAGAGTAAGGAAAAGTGATGCTTACTAGCCTGTACAGATGGTGACATTGACCTTTTCCCCCCAAAACTGAATAAACACAAACCACTATCATGCTCTCAATTATCCCATTATTTCTAAAAAATTCTTTTTAGCAATGAAGTCACCAGCAGTGGGGGAGCCCTTTGCAGTTTGTGGTTTCCAGTTCACCTTTCCCTGTGTGCACCAGATACATTTTCCTTGGCCTCTGTCAGCACTCGGGACACCTCTACTAAAAACTCTGTCAGCTCTTCAGCTCTGATGTGTTGGTCTGTGGGTTCACAGGCTGAGCTGTGGAGCAGCTGGGAGTTCATAACGCCAACCACGATCTGTATTTTCCACACAGAAAGCTTCGTAGCAGTTGTGTTTTCAAGAGCTCTACTGGTGTCTGTGCTCAGCTCTGAGCTCCTGGGCTCTTTTCTGCTCTCCTTCTTTTTACTGATAACACAGCATTGCCAAAAAGCTGATATATAGGAGATGGGTAGGCCAAGCGAGCAAGGGTACACAAAATCTAGATTTTGGAATTATAGAATCACAGAATGGCCTGGGTTGAAAAGGACCACAATGATCATGTAGTTTCAACCTCCCTGCTATGTGCAGGGTCGCCAACCACCAGACCAGGTTGCCTAGATCCACATCCAGCCTGGCCGTGAAAATTTTATCGTATTTGTAAGATGGAGTCGAGCTCTGGCCAATCCCTTGTGATTGGCCATTGCAGGGGCAAGTGAGAGCTGGTAATAGACACTTGGCCTCTCTTCTCCTCTGCTGAACTTCTTTGTCTTTCTGCTCAAGCTGGAGGTGCTTTCCCCACATGCTTCAGATTTTCCATCGTCCTTAAACCATTACGTTTATATCAGATCTGTTGACTGATATCTCCAGAACTGTGGAAGAGATTCCATTCCAATGTAAAATCAGAAGATTTATGGGAAATGTACTCAACCCTACATGCAATAAAAATGAGCAACATGCATTAGATATGAATGTAAAACATTTACTCTAGTTGTCATATTCGGAAGCAATAAAGGACAGTCACACTTGCACAGTTGTGAACATTAGTACTTATAGTGGTTACAGTCTCTGTGAAATCAAGCATACAAAAATGGGCACGGTGCCTCTTGCTTAAAAGGTCCAGTCAGTAAACAGCTTTTGTGACATTATTATCTTTTTCTTCAGTGTTCTGTTAGTATACCATACAGAATAAAGAACTGAATTTTACTGACTTTGCATAGAAATTGGCAGTGCAGTTAAAAGGAAATGGGACTAAAATGCACAGTCTACGTTATATAGCTAGAAAGTTCACCACAAGAAAGCAAACTCAAATGAGAATTTTCTGGAATGTATAAGAAGTTTTGAGTGAACTAGAGCACTCTTAGCCCCACTGTTTTAACTCACATAGCTTTAGTGGTAATTTGCTGGTGGCTCAAAGGCAAAATTAATCCTTGTTCTCTTAGAGTGAAACCATTGTAGACTTTAAAGTGTTACAGGAGGAACTGCATTTTGCGTTTTTAAAATTAAGGTTTTCAGGATTAAAGATTTCTAATTTGAAATTATTTAGGAGGTAGCAGAAGTACTGATGCATGCTTTTTGCTACCAGTTGTTTTTCTTCACATTCACATGCTACACTGAAGTAGTGACTAAAACAAAATACAGTATTTAGGTCAGTGTGCAGTGTCTGTAAGTCATCACAATGCTGTCTAACTCTCATAGTTTTAGAAGTTACAGCTGAGGTGTGCACTGGTGGGAGGGCATGAGTAGACTTCTAAAGGGTGAATATGTAAGAACATTAAAAGAGGATATACATCAGTCGTCATGCAATGTTATCTTAAGTCCATGCAAAAACTTTAAAGGAAAAATTAATAGCATAGCAGTAGTGATTAAATGTAATTAGGCAAGTAAATACCAAACAGAATTTGTTAATAGTACATGAGTTAAGATATTATCAAAGCAGTTGGTGAATTAATATCATACACATCTTTTTATAGACGTAACAAATATCTTTTTCTAAAAATAATTAGGAACATCTCTAATAATTAACCTCTTTGACTTTCACTTTTACTGACGCGGATAAAGAATTATTCAGATTTTGTCATGCTGGATACATGACACGTTGCAGGGTAAAAATAAAATTATAGTCTTAATAGTGCGTTCAAAAGCTCTAATGTTAGAGGGGGGCCCCAGGGAAATCGCACCTTCTCACAGTTCATCACAGGCTCAGAACTAAAATCTGCTAAATGTGGATTTTGCCAGTCTGAAATCAATACAATCAGAATGTGACTTGGTTGGAAAAGTGTTTGAGCCTTGAGGACAACAAATGGGCTCTTAGATGTGTTTTGAATTGTATTTGTTACTCTGTTGCTGGGTTTTGAGATGAGCTAAACAGAGGAAAGGAAGGCTGGAACAAAACGTGGCCTTGATTCTGCGTAAGTTCCTGTGCTGACTTGAAATGAAGGACTAGGCTACTTTCATGGAGTACATGGATGCTTGCAGAATTTTAAGCACAGAGAAGGATGCGTACAAGAAGAAATAAATGGATAAAGATGAAATAGGTGATCCATTAAGCACTTATGCAGGATTGGCTATTGCAGCTGGAAGGAATGTAAAGATCAGAGAAAAGAAGAAACCTGACACGAGAGATGAACAGACTGGCACCCTAGAGAAATGTGTAGAGTGTTGCTTATAAGTGCTTGAACAACAAACACCCATCTCTTCAGTTACTTTACTAGAATTGTTATCTAAAAATCTCAGAATATGGAAAAAATTCAGTAATGACAGTAGTCATGTAGTATGCATGGTATTTTAAACTGGAACCCAAACAAGGAAAGAAAAAACTTTTGACCCTTGCTCTGCCTAGTGAGCAGAATATTTTACAACATTTATATATATATATGTATTATGTTCCAACTGAAGTGCAAAACAGTCTTACTTTATTCAAATACAAATGAGGTCAAAGCATTCTGTTTAGTTTCTGCATTTGTTTGCATTAGTTAACCTCTTTACCAAAAATTACATGCTGAAAAGGTGGGACTTTGATACTTAAAACAAATGAAATCAGTTCTTAGGTTACTGTTCATATAAACGATTTAAATAAAGGAAAAGCACAAACATTCATAGAAACATGCCTTTATTATGTTTGTCTGTTACAAAGAGTAGTTGTTTATGCTTTTTCATCAACTGTTGATTACTAGTGCTTGATCTATAACAAAAGCTACAGGTCTTTCTTAATAGCTATCAGCTCTCAGCATTTACTCATCCGTCATAAGTCTTTTAGGCACATCACAACTGAAATTGCTTCAAAAAATGGTCCTCCAAAGCTGTTGTGCTCCAAGGAGAAATGGGCATAAGACTACATATATATATACACACTACGTATATATATATAACAACATAATCCTGAAGGAAATACAGAATTTTGAGAGCTGTGGCTCAAATGTTAATCTAGAATTAAATTCTGTATTAATAATAGTTTTGGGCTTCCACTGCGCATTTTAGATGGTAGTCTTGTTTGCCAAACTGTTTGGCTTTGCACTCTCTGCAGCTGTTAAGACCTTACATATGAGGAAAAGCATAGAATTTCTACTGCAGAGTAACTGTTTAGCATTAGCTCTTGTGCTGGGATACTTCTGTGATTTTATAAGTCTGTCCTTGAAAATAGATTTATCTAATCTGCAGAAAACAAAGGGCTCAGCCAGTGAAGGAGGAGAGCACACATGGAAAGATAATGCCAAACAGCTGTGCTTGAAATTACTGTCTAATGTCTAGGTACACAAATCCTTGTTCTACTGCAGCACAATAAATAGTTTCCTTTTAATGGGTATTTTTATACTCACTGTTACCTGAAATAAACACACGTGACAGCATTAGATCTATCTAGTCTGAATCCCAAAAGCTGCAGGGCAGCCTTGGACCCTAGGGAAAATACTGCACTTAGCTTGTGTTAGTCAAAGTGAGATAACACTTTGATGAAGACAAAGCCATTTTTGATTCACTGTTGAGCAAATACACTGCTTGAATTGCTTGTATTAACCCCTGTGTATAAGATATTCAGCTGTTCTAACAGGAAGGCCTTGCACAGGAGGAACGTATGAGGTTTTCACTGCCTGCCTTGCCTGTACAGAAGGCTGAAGTAGCTCCTGAGTCACTTCAGCACAGCATAGCACTCAGCTACACCCTTGCTGGTTTTGTTTTGCCTCAAGGATCAGGCTGCAGGCAGCAGCTGCTTCATGTCCACTTTGCCCCCCAGGCAGCAGATAAACTGAGTTTTGCAATTTCCCAGTACTACAAATCCCCCCTACCTCTTGTCATCTGTGTGCGTGGGGATTGCCTGTGACAAAACCACAGTTTTGCCTTACATAAGTTATTCTATGTTAGCAACCTGAGGTAAGGATATTTCCTCTTCCTTGATAAAAATAAATCACCAGTTTGAAAGTTGGCTCTAAGAAAGCTGTGAGCATCTTCCTGTAGCAATCTACTCAGAATGCAAATATAATATTCCAGCACCTCACTGACAGTTGGTGGGCACAGGAAATACAGAGCAGCCGGCAGTTCTCAAAAGTCATATTCAGGACAAATGATTTTCAAGCACCACTGTTAGCTCCAGCCCTTGAGAACTGAACTGCGCTTTGAAGGGCTACCCCCTGTGTTGCACAGCCTGATGTGACTGAATCAAGCAGCTCAGTATTTACAGCTTCTTTTTTGAGGGTCTTTGCTATCCTTGGACGGAAGATAATACCATATAATACTGCAACCCTACTTCGTATGGGTATAAAGTAATACATGAAGATTATAGAAAATACTTTGGGCCGTTTCCTAACAGAAACTTTTAGTACTATTTTTAACACCTGAGATTTGATACTGTGTTGAGAAGCATCATTTAGAAGCTACCAGCTGGAGAACTTCAGTGGTCTTCCTGTGCCAACACTGATTTCTGTTGACAGTTTTTTTCTGAATGAGTCCAAAGTTTGTACTGCAGGAGACTGCAAATGACTGAAAATGTTACTGCATCAGATCTGATTCAATACAAATAAAGTTTGATAAAGATCATGTTTGACTGCTGGATAGATAGGTATGACTAGTAGATTTATTCATATCTTCACCACAGAAAGCATTCATTCATTACCTTATTTTTTAAAACTTTGGAGATAGGAGAAGCTTAGGATTTTTTTTTTTCCTTATGACTCATAGGAACTAAGATAAGTGTTCTGATATTGATTCAAACTTTAAAAATCTTCACACCTACAGTTTATCAATCTTCAGCTTTTACTTTCTGTTCAGCAGATACAAATATAAACCAAATATAGCAACTGATCAATCATGTGTGATTCAGCAACTTGCCGAAGTTGTCCTTGAATTTGTTTTTTTTTTTATCTGAAGGCATTAATTTCTTCTTAATGTCCTTGATATTCTGCTTCCAGTGGATTGCCTTAACTCCCTCATTCTGGATCCATCTTCCTGGCCAGACAGATTTTTCATGTCTCAGCTATGCCTTTTTTTTGGTTGCCATGTAGGTGAGGAATCTTTGTTTTCTTTGTTAGTCCTTTGCTGAATGCCCTACTCAAGTCTACTACATGTGCTCCAGGAGTAGGAACTTTGCCTGTGAGCTAAACACCTTCAAAACTGAAATTTAATTACATGCTTAATAAACAAGTACATTGCTTTATATGGTACTGAGCCCCAAGTTCCTTTGATATATCTGTACCTAGCTCTTGTTCATCTTTGGACTAACTGGATAGAATGGCAAAATTCCTTTCTGTATGTCTGGTGAGACCTCTTAATTTGACCACGGAAGATGAGAGGTAATATTGTTGAGCAGATTTAATCAACTGATGATGTAATCAACTACATCAAAGAAGTCTCTTAGATACTACAGGCGTATTTGAATTATCCTCATTTGTGAAAATGATGGATGGCCTTCTGCACATAATTTCATTAACGATTCATTAATTTCCTTTTTTTTTTCCTTCAAAATTGTATGGCCAGAACAAAATCTGATGCTTCACTGTCATGGTTTTTGTATCCTTTCCAAATTATGCTGAGTCACTGTAACAGGATGTTTACACAATCAGCATGTCGCTTAAAATTCATATTGCCCTCAAAATCGGCCAGCACTTCTGCTCTTTATTATGATAGCTTTTAGTGGCTAAAATTTCCCAGGAGGAAAGTGGAAACAAATTTGCTATTTTTATATCATCATCACATTTCAGTTACTCAAAGCATGTAAGAATTTTACAGAATAAAAAGCAACCGAGAGTATAGCTTTTGGGGTAATTCAGTGGTCAGAGTTGTGATGTTCTAATATTTGTGTGGGTTATATTCGTAATGCAGTTTTTAGAACTTAATACAAGTTCTTAGATGATGCTCACAAAGCTATTAAAAGATGCTGGAACTCTGAAATTTAGAACAAGGTCACTGGCAGCCTCTAGTGAGACCATTTGCTAATACAAAGCTAATTATTTCTTGATGGAATAGTCTGTGATAATAATCACCGTGCTTTTATACAGAAAAGAAAGAGAGCATGCAGGAGCTGAATTGATATTTAGCAGCTCAGAAATATCACAGAAAGAAAACCAGCTAATTTAGATATGTTTGTTGATTTCCTGTCCTGCTATTAGATAATAGCAAGCATTTTTGCACACTTTTATGCCATTCATTATTGAAACAGATTGCCGTTACTGTTGTTGGCAGAGCTGTACAAGTAGAAACTCAAAGTGATGAATTTCTCTGGATGTTGAGAAACATATAGATTAGGGGAAACTGAGAGGAATAAACATTAGATGGTACTTCCTCAAATAACATTTCTTTTGACAAAGCAGTTGAGATCTGTCAGTCTTTCTGAAATATAGGATACACAGGTATTTTTATTTTAAGACAAGAGTAAGTATGGTCTGTGAGAATGCCAAGTCATTGCTAGCTCTGGTGTATATATATATATATATATTGTTGTTCTGTCTAGCTTCGTATGATAATACCACTGCTAAAATTCTCTGTCTTTCATCAAGTCTCTGCGCCAAATAGTTGTTAACTGGAGTACAAAACTCTTTGAGGGAGAAAGCGCCCAAATGTACAAACAAAATTTGTGTGGGTTAGAGAATAGAGTGTTCTTTTTTCTCCAGGATCCTGTAGCTTAGTCCTCTGATAAATCGGACTGATAACAGGTTTCTTATTTTTAA
>PPHD01022867.1:0-12673 GCA_002909625.1 Bambusicola thoracicus | reverse complement strand
CAGTGATGGGAATCCCAACCAGCAGTGATGGAAAGCCCTACCAGCAGTGTTGGGAATCCCAACCAGCAGTGATGGGAATCCCAACCAGCAATGATGGGAAGCCCTAGTGGCACCCCACATGCAGAGCATTGCTGGAAGCCCTACCAGCAGCTCAGGCTTCGAGGTGGAGGAGATGGAGGATGTTGTGCCTGCTGGATTGAAAGGAGGTGGGACGTCCCTGTCCTGGAGTTCGGCTTCTGCGGCAGAGCATCCCGGTGGCTCAGGAAATGGGCTTTAAGCATCCTCCACTCCAAAGCTGCCTTGGGACCTGAGAAGCTGATGTGTTTTCCTGTAGAAAAATGGAAAACACATGTGAGCAGCGGTGCCGAGTGGGCTGGGACTCGTCAGGGTCAGCGAGAGTGTGGAGGGGAGGAAGGGGAAGTGTGCATAGGGGAGGAAAATCCTTCCAAAACAGCCAAGTTCCTTTCAGGGGCAGCTCCTGGGGGTTTCAGGTTCTCTCTGTCTCGGTGCTTTCCCTGCAATCCCAGATTGGTGCATGGAGCGTGGTGCACAGTGCAGGTCCTCGGTCAGCACCGAGTGCACTTAGGTGGCACCTCAGGGACGTGGGAGGGAGTATCCAACTGTTCTCATCTCACACGGGCCCACTGTGCAAAGCTGCTGGAGCACCTGGGGCTTCTAAACCAGCACGCAGCTGTGGATGTGGTGCTTTCAGCTGACATTCCGTAGTGCAGAGCGTGCTCTGAATTGCCTCGTTGGGATGGCCAGGGCTCCTCCAGAGCTGCCAGCTCCTCGAGTAAGTCAGCGCGTGGGAAGGAAGCACTTCCCTTCCTCCGAATGTGGGAGTGCTGGTGGTGATTGAAT
This sequence comes from Bambusicola thoracicus, assembly GCA_002909625.1. NCBI lineage: Eukaryota > Metazoa > Chordata > Aves > Galliformes > Phasianidae > Bambusicola > Bambusicola thoracicus. Next base: position 11,812 of record PPHD01022867.1, on the reverse strand, counting down.
GAACAATACAACACCCAGGGAAATTCCCATTTTGTTGGAGCTGCAGGCAGCTCCCAGCCTGCCTGGGTCCTCCTCGACCGCGTTGCCTTTCGGGCAGCAATCCGCTCTTTGGTCACAGCTCTATGGGGAGGAATTGGAGTGCTTTTATTCCTCCCTCTATGAGCAAAGCAATGCAGAAGGTGAGCGCAGCCCCAGCTCCCACCCCAGCAATCTGTGCACGCCCCAAAGTGGAGCATCCTCCCCCAGCTCCAGCGTTGCGCCCGCTCCTTTAACCTATTTTATCGGCGGCGGAAAGAAATTATAGGGGTAGAAATACGGCTCTTGTCAGCTTTCATGAAAATTAGGCCACAGCTGTCAGCCTGAAAGGGAAGCACACATCTCAAAGGAAAGATCTTCGGAGATGCGTTACGCATCTCCCACCCCCTGCCCTTCCTCCCCGCAAACCAAACCCTTCGCATGGAAGGGGAAGAAGGTGAAAACCCGAAAGCATCCTCTCTGTGTATGTGCATGCCCTGGGGGGCAGCAGCTGCTGGGGCTGAGTCACTGCTCTCCCCAGCACACACTGCAGCCAGGGTTTCTGCCCTGGCGGGCACGTGGTGGCCAGAGCCAAGGTTTCAGCCCTGCCAGGCGTTGTGCCGTAGGAGCCCTGCGAACACATGGTTGGGTTCCTGCTGCCAGGCCCTGCTGCTGGTTTTACGGGTTCACAAGTCAGAAGGGATGCTGCAGGCTTTGTGGGGTGTTTTGCTTTCCTGCAAGCTCTGCCCGGGGAGAGCCTCCTGGAGGTGCTCAGCTCAGCACTCGGGAGCTTTGCAGCCTGGGTAACGTCATCTGTGGGTCACTGTGGGGTTCCTTGGGTGTGTGCTGCTGGGCATGTGCCCAATGGCCTTCACCTGTGGCTGTCCCATCCATGTAAAGGCTCTGCGTTGCCTTGGGCTGAGCAGCCCGTTAACTTCCCAAATTCAGTTATTTTTAGCTGCCAGCCCATCTCGGAGGACATAACAGTCGATCACCTTCTGTGTGAACTCTTCTTTCCCCATGGTGCAGCACTGTTCCTCGCTCCCCGATGGAGCTGTGGTTATCACGGGTCGACTGAGCAGCTGGAGGGTTGGAGATCTGCTCTGCAAACTGCAGGTGACCTCTTCCAAGGGCACCGTTGTGTTGGAGCACATCGAGGCATTGCACTGCCCGTGTTTGAGCATGGACTGCTCGTTGCCAAACCCTTTCACAAGGATTGCAGGCTGGTGCTTGCCTTTGCCTCGCTCGGTGCCCGTTGTTCCTTGGCTCTTGCAGTCCCTGGGGGTTCCCGAGCTGTGTGGCGTCAAAGAGGAGCATCACATGGAGCAGAGGGCTGAGGTTCCATGTTGTTTCCAAATCCAGCAACTCACCTCTACCTCTGTGTGGTTCTGCCCATCTCCAGACCCAGCAAATGCAAGCGGAGAGGCTGTTTGGGGAGGAACTCCAGTGATGCTCCGCTCCTCTGTGAGCAGAGGATCTCTCTGGATCCATTCCCGTTGTAACCTCAATCCTGGTTTTCCTGGTGCTTGGGAACAGCGAGCGGCTCCATGTGGACGGAGCAGGCTGGATTTCACCTGCTGTTCCCAGGAAATGGGGCTTGTGCAGTCGCACAGTGTGGTGTTAAGGAGGCTCAGAGCAGAGCTGGCACGGTGGCGTGGAGCAGTTGTTGCGCTAACGGCAGCAGGAGTGCCGTGGGAGGGTTTTCTTGTTTGCAGTGAAACACTCCATGCTTTCTCCTTTTGGAGCAGAAGCATCTCAGGGGTTGTCTGCAACTGCTCAAGATCCGGGGGCAGAGCCTGAGTGCCTCTTCCTGGCTGATCCTGCAGCTGAGCGTGCCGGGGCTGGGTGCTCCTCGTGCCGTGGTGGTGTCATGGGAGGAGAGCGGTACCCGGAGAAATGGGGCATCAGAGATGTGGCAATCTGGGAACATCTCATGGGGTGGTGGGGCAGCGGCTGGGAAAAAAAAAACACCAGGCTTTCCAGGTCTCCCCAGAGCGCACTCTCAGCCTTTGATCTCGTGCTCTTACTCCTGGTTGACCTGACATCCCGAAAAGCAAGCCTTGATGCCCAGGGGCCTCCATGGTGAGACATCAAGGAGAGTCCGAAAGCCACATGAAAACGGAGGCAGCTGGCACCAGCCCTGCTTGCTGCTCTTGCTGTCTTCCTGGCTCCAGCAGGCTCTGCGGCCATCCTGAGTGAGTCGGGATGGCTCCCAGCTCCACACTCATCCCCAGCCGGGCCGTGCTTTAGGATGTCCAGCAGATGCTTCCAAAGCACCCAGAAATCTCCTACGTGAAGCACGATGAATTTTTTAAAGCACGAGCCGTGGCTGCAGTTGCCATGGTTTCCGTTGCCCTGCGGCCGGATTCGGCAAAGGGGAGTGGGGAAAGGGGGAGGAATGGAGAACCGTAATTTCCATCTGGATAAATGGAAAGCCATGATTTCCATCTGGATAAATGGAGAGCAGTGGTTTCCATCCAGAAAAAAAAAAAAATGGAGGGCAGCGGTTTCCTTCTGGATAAATGAAGAGCTGTGATTTCCACCCGGAAAAATGGTGATTTCCATCTGCACCATCACAGTGAGGGAAGGGGGATCCGGGAAACCACATCTTCACAACTTCCCTATGTTCTCCTTCTCCTCTCCCCATCCCATTTCTATCTGCGCCCCAAAGGCTGCTCCCTCTGGGACCCTGAGGGATCCTAAAGGATCCCAGCTATGGAGCAGCCTGGGATGCAGCTTTTCCTGGCAGGGACAGGATGAGGGTGGGAGGAAGGGTGGCAGGGAGCCTTTGGAGAGGGGAAGGGAGCGCAGGAAGAGGAGGGTGGGGAGGAAGCACGGGGGGGGGGCACTGCCTTGCTCTGGCATGAGCAGAGCTGACAGGTGGCCCCAAAGGGCTCCCCATCACTTTGGATGAGCCCAGTTTCCAGGTGTTGTGCTGGCCCTACATAGACTTGTGGCTCTGATCCAGGAGAGCTAGACCCCACACCTTGCTTTTCTTCCCCTGGGGGCAAGGTGGTGGCATTCATGGGCATGACATTTCAGGGCAATGAGCTGCATCCTTCCATCATCACAGCAATGCGCAGGCAGCATCCCACTTAGCAGCAGGGGGATGGATGGGTGAACTGCAGACAGTGCGGTCACCACCTGAGTTTTTAAGCTGTAGAGCTGCTAGAAAAAGCAAATCACACCTGGCTGTGTCTCTGCAGGAAAAGAAGTCAGTGGGGATCAGAGCAAAAGGTGATGGGGTGACCCATAAGAGGGGAAGCTGAGGAGGAGGGAGCAGAGCTGCGGGTGCTGCTTGGTGCTCCCACAGCTGGGAGAGCAGAGCTCTGTGTCTTCCTCTGGGGCATATATACGTGGCTATATATATCTGGGCTATATTTATCCAGGGTGTGTATATTTGGGAATGGCTTGCAAGGGCTGGGAATGGCACTGGGGCTCCCAGCACTGCCTGCAGCCCCATCCCACCCTCAGCATCCCCCGGCATCTCAGCCACCTGTCCCAGCCCTGCCCTCCTCCGGGCACCGCGTTCCCCTCGCGCCGCCGGGATCCTCCTGGGGCCGTTCCTGTGCCACTCATCGGTGCTCAGCCTCAGCTGTCAGAGCAGCTGCAGGGCCGGGCGGTTGTCCCCTCCAACCCCCGGGGCTGGGGAGCAGTTTGGGGCAGGGATGTGGGGACACGGGGACAGCACAGTCCCAGCAGCACTGGGGTTTGCTGCAAAGCCAGCTCGGGGTCAGACCACGGTGCCACATGGGTACGGACACTCCGGATCAGCTGCTCCCTTCCTTGCTAATCAAAACCAGAAACCTCCCACTTCTTTTTCTGGAAGGCGATCCCTCAGCTGCCCTACAACACTTTGGGGTCAGTTGGCACAGGGAGAAAACAGCGGCAGCAATGTCCCCTCTGCTCACAGTAATGCCCGTTTGGGGCCGTTGCATTGCATGGAGCCACGGGTTGCTCTTGGGATGGGTTAACACGGCCCAGAAAGTGTTTGTCCCCCGAGGACCCATTGTATTTTGGGGCACTGCTTTGGCATGCGTGGTCCAAGGGCATTGGTGGAGCAGCAGGCACCCCACTGCCAGAGCAGCTCCCGGTTTGGCTGCAGGCACTGCAGGGCCTGGGCTACTCCCCCTTTCCCCACCGTGCTCCAGGAGCTCCCGTTGGCCGTGGGGGGGATGCTGAGTGCATCTCGGGGGCTGCTCAGCCATCCCCAGCCCTCCCTCACTGCCTCTCTCCCTCCTCACACAGTCCCATGCCCAGGCGGTGAGAACGCTTCATCCCATGAATGCAGCCCGGTTACGTAAGAATAATTGGGATAAATGAGCTTATTTATCACTGCCCGCTCCATTCGAACGCGGGCCAGGGCGAAGGCTGCGTTTGGTTACGTAAACCCTGCACAGAGCATCCCATTGTGAGGGCTGGGTGAGGAGCTCAACAGGACCCAGAGCTGGGAGGACCCCTCTTTGGGGACAAAAACCCCATTTCTCCGTGCCCCGTCCGGTTTGGGTGTCCTCATGGATGCTGGTTTGGGTGTCTTCATGGATGCTGATTTGGTTGTCCTCATGCAAACCACCCAGGAACGCGGGAGCTCAGAGCCACGCTGGAGAAAAACAGGAAATCCTAAAATCCAAACAAAGGAGGGAGAAAAAAAATAGTAATAATGTGGGTTTTCAAGTTTCGTCTCTCCAGTGTTTAAAACCTTGGGAATTCTGTTTATGGAGCAGAACTTTCCTGCTATGGGGGCACAGCCACGCTGCGGGCACCACTCTGAGCTCCGCTCCAGCACTGCTCCTACCTCAGTTTCCCCAATGTCCTGGGAGCCAAAGCGTGGAGCTCAGAGAGCAGTGGGGCAGCTTATGGGGTGGTAGAGCTTTGTCCATGGACTTTGGGGTTTTGGCTCCAGCAGTGCCCAACTGCAGTGTCCTGTTGGTTGTGCTCTCTCCTACACGTCCCCCGCTGTCGGATGCAGCCCCAAAAGCTGGGCCAGGCCCGGGTGTCCCCACATGTCACTCCTGCAGGAAGGATGTGATGTGATCCTTCCCCTCTTCTTTTTTTTTTCTCCCCTCTGTGACACACAGGCAGCTCTGTCTGCTTCTGAACGCGGAGAACATCTTCCACTCCATGGCGGACATCCTGCTGCGGGAGGAGGACCTCAAGTTTGCCTCCACCATGGTGCACACACTGAACACCATCCTGCTCACCTCCTCCGAGCTCTTCCAGTTGAGGAACCAGCTGAAGGACCTGAGGACACCGGTACGGGCGCCGGGTTTCCCACGGGGTGGGTGACAAGGGTGGCAGGGAGCTGATAGCTCAGAGCCCAGGGCTGGAGCTGCGGGGACCAAATTGCTCCATTATATTATACACATGGGGAAACTGAGGCAGAGCACACTATGCAGCTCCCACTCCCTATGGGGCGTAGCGACTGGCTGGAGGATGTGCCCACCTCCTGCTGTCCCCCCCCACACAGCGGGCTCTGTCCCCAGCCTGTAAGCTGATCACAGCCCCTGAGCCCCCCAGCAGCTGCCAGCTCCCTCCCTGCATGCTCACGTGGGTGACAGCGAGTGGGCGTCCCACCACTCTGCAGCTGTTCCTCCCTGCAAAACACCACAGTGCCCAGAGCAGCTGCAGCCCACCAGTAGTGGCAGTGCCCAAGGGAGGACCCCAGAATTCCATCTTCCACCCCAAAACCGTCTCCTGAGGGCGCTGAGCAGCGCTGGTGCTGGGCAGTAGGGAAATGTCCCTTTGTGTTGTGGCACAGCCGGGACCAGCACTTGCAGGGCTGGGTGTACAGTGGGTTGCTGGGGACACGGGGTGCTCCTTGCCGTGTCCCCGTTGCACTTCATCAGCCCCATTCCACCACGGTTTCCTCTTTCCCCAGGAGAGCCGCAACCTCTTCTGCTGCCTGTACCGCTCCTGGTGCCACAACCCGGTGACCACCGTGTCCCTCTGCTTCCTCACCCAGAACTACAAGCACGCCTACGACCTCATCCAGAAGTTGTATCCTTTGGGCTTTTATTGCCTGGAGTATTTGGGGGGCTCAGGGCCCCTCACCTCACCAGGGGCTGTATCCCCATGCCAGCCACATGGCAACGTGGGGACAGGACAGGGCAGCTTGCTGGATGCCTGCCACCTCCCTTTCCCTTTTTTTCTGTTGTGGAGTGAGAAGAGGAAGGCGGTGGTGGCTGAGTGCTGACCCTGATCTGCTGTAGAGCAGGGGAGGCTCCCACACCTCCTTCCTCCCAGGAAGACGAGGCTGTGGCCTCCAGGACTGATGTCCAGCAACACGAGCGGAGCGGATGGTTTCTTTCCTTCTCCTTTTCCAGCTCCAGAACCCGGGAAAATCCAAGCCCAGAGCATCCCAGGGGGAAGCAGTGCTGCCAGCTCACCTCCATTTGCTGCACACTGATGTCCCAGCCAGTGTGTCCCTCCTGGGGGTGGCAGCCCCTTGGAGCCGCCGCTTGGCTCACTGCAAACATGCCACAGGAAGGAGAGGTGCGGTCCAAGCCGCCTCCCTTCCCCAAAATCCTGGCTCCTGCCCCACTGGCTGGCCTGCAGCTCTGTCGGCACCGCATGGGGCACTGCGGGCCCTTCCCTGAGCTCACAACCCTGTCCTTGCTCTGCAGACACTCTGGTGGAATGTAGAATCACAGAATCATTAAGGCTTGGAAAGACCCGAGTCCAAAGACCCCAAATACAACCCCAGCTCACCCCCACCGCGCCCACTGCCCACATCCCTCAGTGCCACATCCCTATGGTTCTCAGACACCCCCAGGGATGGGGACTCTCCCCCTCCTTGGGCAGCTGTGCCACTGCCTCACTGCTCTTTCGGAGCAGATGTTGTTCCTGATAACCACCCTGAACCTGCCCTGGAGCAACTCGAGGACATTACCTCTTGTAAACATGGCACAGGTTGACTCATGGAATCGTCTAAGTTGGGAAAGACCTCCGGGATCAAGTCCAGCCATCAGTCTGACTTCCTGAGTCCTGTCCCCAAACCACATCCCATAGTGACACATATGCACGTCCCATGGGTACTTCCAGGGTTAGGGACTCCACTTGTGGAGTCACAGTGCGACCCAGCGCACGTTGGGTCTGCGTGTGGCAAGGCACAGTACAGGAGGCAAACATTTCTTATCAGTATCCAAAGGGGCTGTAAGAAGACAGGGAACAGACTCGTTATCAGGGTCTGTTGTGATGGGACAAGGGGAAATGGTTTCAAACTAAAATGAGATCTAGGCTGGAGCTAAAGAGGAAGTTTTTTACACTCAGGGTGGTGAGGCGGTGGCACAGACTGCACAGAGAAGTGGTGCTGCTCCATCCCTGCAGGCAGCTAAGGTGAGGGAACGGGGCTGTGAGCACTGCTGGAGCTGTGGGTGTCCCTGCTCAGAGCAGGCAGTGGGAGCAGACGGCCTTTAAGGTCCCATCCAGATCAACCTATTCTTTGATTTGGGATCCCTCTGCCCCACACATCACCCTGCTGCTGGGCCACCTCCTGCTGTGCAGCATCCTTAACAGCCACGCTCAGCGGGGACCTGGAGGTCACGGTGGACTTCCTGACTGAGGTGGACAAGCTGGTGCAGCTCATCGAGTGCCCCATATTCACATGTAAGGCTCAGCCCCTTCCTTCCTCTCGGGTTTGCGCCGTGCTTGGGGCACTCACTCTGCCAGCCCCTCCATCCCCTCCCCACGCTTCCAGCAGCACTGCGTGAGGAAATAGAGCAGAAGTTATCAGACTTCTCGCTGCTCAGCCCTCAGCTAGAGCCACCCGATGTGGGTTATCAGAGCAAGTGGCCCTACAGAGTGATGGGGAGGAACTGGGGGGGCCTGGGCCCATGGCATGGACCTGTCACAGCCCAGGGACACTGGTCCCCAAGGTCCACACCTCATTTCCCCCCCATGTGAGACATCCACGTGTGTCGGTGTGTACGCACAGCCCTGATTTGTTCCTTGAGGGTTCCCCACCTGCTCATCTTAACCTCTGAGGTGTGGGGTTGGGGACAGATGGGCATGGGGAGACACCAGAGTGGTGGTGGCAGACGGGAGGCAAGGTGAGGGTCAGGCCCATGATGTTGGTTGGCGTCATCTACATCAGGAGCTGGACTTGATGGTCCTTACGGGTCCCTTTCAACTTGGGGTGTTCTTTGATCTCATGACACGATCCCAAAGGGTGTAAGGGGGTGACAAGTCCACATGTTGCCGTGACTAGAGACAGAGCATGGGGAGCAGAGCGTTGGGCTGGGAGGTGCCATGGGGGAGGGATGCTGGGACCCCAGGAGGTGCTCTTGGGGACACGTGGAGGAGTTACCGCGGTGGGATCGCTGGTGCAACGCCCCTCAAATGAGCAGCCATCCCAGCAGGTTGGGGCAGTGGGGGCTGGGAGCAAAGTGCTTCACCATCCCCTTCCTCTGCCCTCGCAGACCTGCGCCTGCAGCTGCTGGACGTGAAGAACAACCCCTACCTGATCAAGGCACTCTACGGGCTGCTGATGCTGCTGCCCCAGAGCAGCGCCTTCCAGCTGCTGTCCCACCGCTTGCAGTGCGTCCCCAACCCGGAGCTCATGCAGAGCGCGTAAGTGCGGCGGGGATGCGCCCGGCGGCTCTCACTTGGGGTTTTTTTGTCTATATTTGGTAACCCTGGGAGGGCTGCGCCTCATCCGCAGGCATTTGGCATCGGGGATGGAAAATTTCACTTTGTGGGGTCGCTATGGAAACAGGCAGAGCCACGGAGGACGGAGCGAGGAGGCAGCTCCCAATGCGTCCCCCCACGTTTGGGCACCCAAAGGCGCGGTGACTCCATGCCAGCAGGGATGGCTGCGCTGCCCAGGGGCACCTCCGCGGTGACGGTGATGGGGGCAGCCCCCCCCGTGCCCCCCTGTGCTTCAGGATCAGGGCTGCCACCCCCCATCCCGCTCCGTTTGGCACACTGGGTGTCCACTGCTGGGCTTTGGCCATCCAGCCCTGGCTAACGAGCAGGGCCGTGCGTTCGCCGCGATGAAAGCTCCGGCAAAAAGGAGCGCTCCGGAGCTGCACGGCTTTATGAATCCCACCCCCACCAGCTCCACTGCTCTGCTTCCAGCTCATCCCCCGGGCTGGCTTTTATCCCTACCGCTGCGGGGCTGGATCTGGTGCCCACCGCCCTGCTCCTAATTGGTGGGGCAGGGAGGGGGCTGTGTGTTGGCCCCCCCTCCCCTGTGGTCCCCCCTCCCTCTCCTCCCGCAGCAGCCGGGTTTTCAGAGCGATCCGAGCTGTCAGCCAGCTCGAGCATCTGATTAACGCTGACCTACATTCCTCCAAACACCGGAGGCTGCTTTCATAACGGCGAGCCCGGGGCAGCTGAGTGTGGTGGGGAACGCCCCTTGTCCCACCGCCCCACCGAAACATCCATGAATTTGGGTTACTTCCTCCCAAAACCAAAGAGGGAAATGGAAGCAAGACGGGGCTCTCCCACCCTGGGGGTCCGGATGTGTGTGTCCTCTTCTTTATCCCATCCTTCTCCTGCTAACCATAGAGTCACTAAGGTTGGAAGAGACCCCTCAGACGCCCAAGTCTGACCCCAGCCCACTCCCACCATGCCCACTGATCACGTCCCTCAGTGCCACATCTCTCTCCATGGTTCTTGAGCACCTCCAGGGATGGTGACTGCACCACATCCCTGGGCAGCTGTGCCACTGCCTCACCGCTCTCGGGGAGGAAAACCTTTTCCCAACACCCAGCCCTCCGGAACTGCAGCTCCTGCCTCTGCAGGAGGGAACCACCTCTCACAGAGGCTGCGCCCGTTGACTCAGCACCATGTGCTGGATGCCCACATCCCTTCTCTCCCCGCAGGGACGGCAGCAGGGCGAGCGCGAGCTCCCGCAGGCCGGCATCCTCCACCATCGACTACACGGAGCTGCTGCAGCACTTCGACAAGGTCCAAAGCAAGCACCTGGAAGTGCGGCACCAGCGGGCAGGGCGGGCCGAGCAGCCGGAGCGACGCGTGGTGCTCTGAGAGCGGGGACGAGGGAACACGGACCAGGGCACGGGGACAGCGGAGATGCCGGTGCTTTTAGGGCAGAGGGGGGCGGGGTTTTCCCCTCTGTGTCTGTGCGGGGGACCCCAGGCTGTGCCCGGCGTCGTGCTTGGAAGCTGCGGGAGGAGAGGGAGTGGGGAAGGCACGGTATTCTCTTGCAATAGGGTGAGCAGACTTTGCTTCGCTAATGCCTTCCCCGTGACCGTCAGCTGAGCGCCCGGCCTCCTGCCAGCGGGACCGGAGGGGAAGGAACGCACGGGGAAGGGAAGGAGGGAGCAAAGTGGGTCCTCCCCACTGGGAAGGGAGCAGGGCAGCATCCCGGCACCCCGAGCCCCCCTTTCTTAGCCAGAGGCTCAGCCTCATCCCAGTGCCGGGCGGAGGAGAGCCCTCACTCCACGCATCCCTTCTTTGTTCCTATCCTAAGCTCCCTGCCATCCAAATAAAATGAACGATGCAGAGCAGCGCCGGTGTTGTGCCTTCCCCAGGCTGCTCCATCCTTGTAGGGCTGGGGCTCCCAACCGGACCCATCCAGGCCCAGAAGCCAGAATCCTCCCCAGACTGCGTATGGGGTCCCTGCTGCGGCTCTGCCACGCTGGCCCTTAGGCTGGACCCCTCCCAACGTTTCTCCACCCCAAGTGGGAAAAAGCTGCCGGAATTCTTCCCGGCCGCGCTCATGGAACCGCAGCGCAGTGACAGGCATTTTCCTGGCCCCAAACAGGCCGGGTGAAGCCAGCGCCCAGGGACCATGCGGCGGGTGGCTGCATTTTGGGGTCTTATCTTGCATTCCCGTCCCCCTCCCAGAGCATTTCGGGCCCTCACCTGATCCCAGGGAGGGGGGTGGAGGAATGCGGAGGGCTTTTATGGCCCCCAGCCTGTTTATGGCTCTGGCAGCAGGTTCCCCAGGCAGCCCCGCTCCGAGCTGCTTTGGATGGGATCATGACATTCCTGGCATTCCCGGGAAAGGGCTTTCCAAACCCGGTCATGGCGGGTTAACTTAAAAAGCCGTCCTTCCAGGACGGGGCAGCGGGGTTCCTCCAGCCCTCTGCCACTGCTTGGGGTGCAGAGGGGACATTGGGACGCTGCCGTGTGTCACCTGCCACCACCACCCCCGAAAGGGACGGCTATACGGGGAGAGATTCCAGCCCTAATGGTTTCCTCATGGGTGGCTCTTGCCCAGTTTTGGCCAGAGGAGCAGTGCGGTGCCGCTGGGACATTGGGGTGGTGGCTTTGTGGCAATAGGATCGGTGGCTGTGAGCTGTAACCAGTTGCAGCTCGGGAGACCCCCAGGTCCCAGCTGGGGTTGAGGACTGCCCCACAGAGCCCCGACAGTCCCCCCCCAGCATCCCCAAAGTACCCCTTGGGTTCCTGTGGTGCTACCCCAGAGTAGGTAGCTGTGTACCCCTGTACCTCCCGCCCTCAGCATCCCTTTTGGGTCCCAGTGCTGTACCCAAAGCATCCCACAGCTGCTTCCTGGGGTCTCCATGCAGTGCAGCACTGCCCTTGGAGCATCCCAGAGCAACCCCTTGTACCCCATCCTTGGCATCCCTCACGCATCCCTCTGAGGCCCAGTGCTGCACCCTCAGAGCTACATTCCCAGCCCCTCCAGCAGCTCAGGATGCTACCCCCAGAGCACCCCCTGCACCCCCCATCCTTGGTACCCCGCAAGCATCGCCATCCCCATCTCCCTCCATCTTTGGCCCCAGAGGATGCTGCACCCCCACTGCTGCTTTGCAGGGCTGCTCCACACCCCGATGCGCTGCCCCTGGGACACCCCCTTGTCTCCCCCATA
>PPHD01022865.1:0-12674 GCA_002909625.1 Bambusicola thoracicus | reverse complement strand
TTGGTGTATATTCTTGCCGTCAGCATGGCTCAGCCTACCCAGAACTGAATGAATAGGTGCCCGTTGAAAAACACTGAGGATCACCACCCATTTCCAAAGCTGAAACTAACCTGAGTCCCTCTCAAGGCTTGGAAATGTTTAGGAATCCCTGTTTGCCATGGCCGTGCCTTTCTCTTCTCTCAGCTTCGATGACTTTGGGAGTTCTAAAATGCCACAAGCAAGATTCATCTTCCTGAAATTAATAGCCAGAGATACTCCATATCCCAACAAAGCAATTTCCTCGTGGAGGCTTTAGTCCCCAGCGTATTCACTTGGCCTTCACATATTACAGGGTAAAACAGCATCAGGATACGGTCTGCATAGGTAGCATCAGGTGAATAGAGATGTCAGTGGTTAGTAAAGGACAAAGCCCATTTTCAGGGGGAAATGCTCAGCAATGCACAAAAATCAGCCCTTTCATCAGTTTCAACATGGTGAGGCATGGCTGGCTTGAGTCTCACGCAGTTACGGGAGGGGTTACTCTTGATTTTGCTCATTAATGAGGCTGATGTCCGTAGAATTGGGATTCCCCTATACCTCAAACAGCTCTCACCAGCACAGTAGGTCTGTTTGTTTCCTCTGGTTATCCAGGCTGTTAGAAGCTTTAGCATCTGCTTTCACATAGGTGACAGTAGAGTTTGGCTCCCAAGCACCAAGAGCAGCGGCTTGTGTCTCTGGATCAAGCAGTTTTTGATGTGATTCCCATTCAGCAATGCCTCCCCTCTTCCCTCCAAATTATACTTCTGCTACAAAACTCCTCATGGCCATTATTGGGTGTATAACCCCGTGGTGCTTCTGGTTTCCTTACAGCATTCCCTCTGCAAGAAGAGCTCATTCCTCTTACCCAGACCATCCAGCCTTAAGCAATTTCTCTTACCGTTAGAGCTATGACCTTCCCATTCTTTTGTATAGCTTAGAAACTTTTCTGTAGACCTTCTCCATAATTTGTACATCTCTACAGAAGCAGGGTGCCCAAAACAAGATGCAGTGCTCCAGGTGGAACCTCACCATAGCCTTGAACAATCAGGTAATAACTCCCCACCGCCTTTTTTTTTTTCCCCTAATCCTCCCCTTGTGCAGCCTGCGTTGGCCTGCTTTGCTGCAGCTCACCATTGCATCCCCGGCTCCATCTCACCACCAGCATCTCCCCAAGCCCCCCTCCATCCTCATCAGTCAAGTGAACAGGGTCGTCTTAGGACGTGATGCTCATCTCCATTTCACCCGCTGTGTCCTAGACTACGCTGAAACATCCTTCAGGTGTTTTAAGTCACTGAAAGGCATTGATGATATTTCTGGTTTTACCATTCGCTGGCAACCATTGCTGATGGCTTTGAAGGGATCCGGCACGCTCTGTCCCATGCTTAGCAGGAAGGATCCAGGAACATTGTCTTCTGTTCTGGCTCTGCTTCTGACTCACGTGGCGTGGCCTTGGGAAAGTCTCGAGTTTCACTCATCCCCAAACACTTTCCACTGGAGTGGAAGAGGTTATGAAACTGGAACATCATTGCCCTGGAGCAATCCTTTGCCAATTAGTGGTGAATGTTGTTTGGGGGATATGGCCTTTTTATCTGCAGCCATTCAATGTAAATACACCGGTAGTGTTGGTTAGCAAACGTTTGCACTACTCCCCAGTCACTTTGTAGGAAACACCAGCACTCCTTCAATTGATAGCCTAACAGTTAATTCCTACAGCAAAGTAAACGCTCCATTTAAATTGAGGGCTTAACTCCCATTTACCTCACTGGAGTGGCCTTTTGCTTTTCAGATGCCATTTAAAAGACATCAGGGTGGTGGTGATGGGTTCCTGGTTGGACTAGATGATCTTAGTGGCCTTTCCAACCTTAACGATCCTATGATTCTATGCAGTTCAGTTCCTGGGCTCTAAAATTTCCTAGGAATTGCCATTAGCCTCAACAGATCAGATTTTTTTTTAGGTGCAAATGGTATGAAGTTTCTTGGCTTGAATGCAAAACCACATGTGGACGGAACAGTTACTGGATTGGTTTGGCATGTTGAGGTACAGCTCAGCTGGGTCCAGTGGTTTAGAAAATATTCAAAATTAATTACTTGGCTTTGTGAGAGCAGTGTTAGTGATTGCTACATAAGTCATTTTAGGCCTACCTAGGGGCACATTTGCATATATTTATCCTCCTTCCAAGTGAAGATCTTTGGGGAGCTATTTATCTCCTCCCAACTCTTCCTTCAACTCTCAGCAGTCCTACGGTCACCTCTTCGTTTTGTTCCCATTTAATGCATGTGTGGGATAATCAACTCTCCCTCTTCCCACGAAGTGAGAATGAATCCGCAGAGATCAAAAAGCATCGGTGTGAGGAAAGGTTGCCTTCTGCAAGAGGGAGGGAAAAGATTAGCTGAAAAGGCTGCCAGGGAAAGCTGGAGAAGTTAAAGCTGGGTCCCCACCAAGTAGCTCAGAACAGCAATGGAGGGCAGAGCATCACCTGCCCAAAGCGGATGGATCAACTGCGAATGGTGGAGACCAACCCAATGGTGGAGACCAACCCAATGGTGGAGACCTCGTAGGGGAACTCACAGCAGACCAGCTGTCTGCTCCTTGTAGGCAGGAAAGCCAAGAGACCCATAGCCTTGCCCAGCGTGACTGCCAGATATTCAGAAACTCATTTCCCACTGACTGGTGTAAGCCTGGACACCGTAGAGCCTACGAACACATCCTTCGCAGCAGAAGTTCGTGGCGCTTTTGTCCGATCAGTATTAAATATTCAAACCAATCGTGCTTCCAGCCTTCCCCGAAATTGAGGTTTTCTACCCATCCCTATGCAAACAGCACCACTCACTGCCATGAGCCTCTGCTTTTCCCTCTTCAGTCTGCATTCCTTTGGGACCATCCGGCAGCTCCTTTGGAGTTAACACCCTTTGGCTAGTTGCAGATGATTACGTCTTCCTTTTATTCACAACTTAGCCAGACTCAGCAGTTTCTAAATGCAGCATTTTTTTCTAAGGCAGCCTCTGATTTTGGATGCTTTACGCTCTGTCAGGTCGGATGCCCAAAAACAGAGACGGGCAGCGCTGGGAGCCACTCTGGAAAATGGCTCTCAACTCCACACCGTTTTGGGATTTTGGGATGTAAAAGCTCCTCAACACACCTCTGCATTCCCTGCTTTGTCCCATGTCCCAACCAGGTCTACAGGGCAAGGGTTTGTCATCAAACTTCCCCATTGTCCGTTCCCTACAGTGCGCGTGCCCTTCTCCATCAGAGCAGTATCTCTCCCTATCATTGTTTGCCCCTCCAGCCCCTCTCAGCCCCCCAACGCACGCAATCGCCCCCCAACCTCCAACCCTAAAATCTGAAGGCCTGATTGCACAGATGGAAGGCCCTAATTGCGCTTCCCTTCCCAAAGCCGCGTTCGTTTATCATAAAGGGTGCACATTTCCCCTGCTACAGTTTCCACGGCCAGAGGCCCTGAGGGCCAGCTCAGAAATGGAGGGAATTAATTACATTTTTTTAACTCCCCTTCTTTTAAAGTATGGGAGAGAGTGATGAAACGTCCCGGGGGGGGAGGAGGGTTGGGGAACAGGGGGAGATGAGGGTGGGGAGGGCGGCAGCAGCAGGAGGCTGGCTCTTTCATCCAGGAGGGTCTTTGTGCGGTAACCTTGGGCTCCCCAACACACCGAGACCCCCTACCACTTTTCCCCTATGACAAATGACCTCCGGAAAGGGTAGGAGCGAGGCCGAAGGCTCCTAGCACCGGGGCCGTTATTGACTTAGCCTAAAGTGCAAGCCCATGCAATGCCTGTGACTGATTTGGGACAGCAGCAGAGGTAAAGGAGATGGGGAAGGGGAGAGAGGCAGCCGAGGAGAGGGAGGGGAAAGGGAAGGCTGTCAGTCACCGTGATGGACAGGGAGCAGATTTCCCTCCAGATAAAACCTTACAGATGTGAAGTGGGTATTGATTTTTAGTTAGTGATGATAATGCACCAAGAAGTAATAAATTATTAGAAAGCAAGGTCAGAAAGAAAAGGGGAGAAGGACGTGGCATTCTTGAGGAGGGGAGTTCTCCAGATGCCCCCGCACCTTCCTAAGTTCAAAAGTTGCCTGGAAAATGAGTTTATCCAGCTGAAGTCAGATAGTCAGATAGTGCTGGCTGAGGGTTATCCATGCTGGGGGGCTGCAGAGCCGAGATGGAGCAGAAATCTCCGCGTTGCTCTTGTTATACCCACCACCTTCGTGTCCTGGGGGGGGTGGATTGGATGCTAATGGGGTCCTGGTGGGGCCCAGTCCCAAACTGCTCACAGCATGCCTGGAAAAGTCATGAAGGCAGATCTTCCCATGGTCGGATGTGCTTTGGGGGCCGCTCACCAACCTGGTGTAATATTGGCATCCTTACGTCTCGCTACGCGTTTCCAGAGGGAAATTCTGACCGTCTTTTCTTTCAGAAAGGGGTCTCAGGGTGGGAGGAATGGTCCTTCAGAAGTGTCACTCTCTGTGTAGGTGGATTCTGGAGGATTAGCATAGACCAGAAACAGCATTGCATGGCTCAGGTTAGCTGAGTCCCAGCTTAAGTGACTCTCACGAGCCCTTCGGAGTCAGTTGCAGAGCCAGGATTAGACATCAGCCCCGATTCTGACTGATTAAAGCCAATTACTGCCTTTAGTAGGATTTCTGCAAGTGCCTTCTCCCATCTCAGCTCCTGTGAGTGTGAAGAGTGTGAGTCTGGGTTTCATTTACCAACACAGCTTTACATCCCCCTTTCCTTTTAAAAGGGCCTTAGCGGAAGTGTTAATATGACTTCTGCTTGCTTCGAGACCCTTTTATTTTTCCTGAGTAATGTAAAGCAGCTGACTCTTTTTTGGGGAGATGGCCAGGAGGGAGAGCAGCAGCAAACCCTCCCATCTCTGAGCACTTCCAGTCACACGTTGTTTTCTAGCACATGCTTTCTTCCTGCACCTGCGGAGCTTTGCGGTGCACGCAGCAGATCTGCAGCTCTACAACTCCGGCAAGGGAGCAGCAAAACAGCCCCTGATTGGTGCTGCCTGAGCTGGAGCTTGCCAAAAAATAGCACGGAATCCACGTATCTGTATGCAGGGAGGGTGTTTATTGTTTTAAACTGATTCGGTTCTCGGATGAAAGGCAGGCAGTAGGGTCCTGTGGCTGCTGTAGATGTGAGCATCCCCGATGCCCATTGGGGCAGGCTGTGACACCTCCAGCCCTGGTGCTAGGAGGGATATCTGCAGGAACCGAGGGGCAGAGGAGGGGGATTCGTGTCTGAACCAGATCAAAGTTCGTGACCCAGCTTTAGTGGAAGGTTACAGACAACTTTGCAGCTGGAAAACCAACGCTGGGGCAGCTCTGCCATGATTTCCCCATCGCATAAGCATCGAGGCAGTGAGGTCTGCCTTACATCCACCCTCACAGCTCTGCTCTCATATTAATCCGCTCTGTCTTGCGTATTTAAATGCAGCTTCCTCACTTCATCCCCCCTGCTGTCGTGGGGCAGGGGGTTCCAAGTGGTTGTGGCTAAAAAAACTTCATCTCAAGGCTTCATTGAGGTGACGTGCCTGGAGGGCTGGGGGGGATTTAGGTTCCCATGGACGAAACAGCTCCATTGCTTTTTAACTCATGTGGACCAGCAGCAAACCTAAGCTCGGTGCAGGCTGGAAAACTCAAAGGATGGCAGGGTAAGTGAGCTCCGTGCTGCTCGTCCAAAGCTCGCTCCTCCATCCCTGCCCCAGTGCTCAGAGTTAGACTGATTTTCCAGGCTTTTTAACTCCCCCTCCTCAGGGGCTCAGCCTGCCCTGTTCCCAAATTCACCCCCCTCAGACAAATCTGGGAAGGATCTCATGCCGGCAGAGTCGGGAGGTGGGATCCCATCAAGGCAAAGCGGCTTTGCAAGGCTCCGGGGCCCTTCCGGGGGGAGGAGAAGCTTTAGAAAGCAAAGGGCAGTGCATCCCCTAAGCCCCAGTCCAGCAGGAAGGTGAGGGAGGAGGGGACAGAGACGAGGAGGAAGGGGACCCGGCGCTCTATACAACAACTCTTGTGTCCTTCCAGAGAATGGATGCTCCTCACAATAGCTCACCAGGCCACTGGCGGGGGATAAAGGGCTCATTTTACCACTTGCCAGGCTCCAAATATTTCCAATTTGCCACTTTAATTGATGTCAATAAGGTTATGCTAAAGTCGGGGATTTGCAGCCATCCCAGCCGCTGCCGTGGCCCCCCGAGGTGACGGGTTGTCCCCTCACCTCCCCCAGCACAAATTCAGCACCGCCGGTCCAGCAAACTCCTCACACCCTTAACCGGGCACCCAGGGGTCACTTTGCTGATTGCAGGAGGCAATTGCATTAAGGCAGTATATTGGGATGGAGGCCTGTAGGCAGTGGCTCGCCCCACGCTCACCCGCAGGAACAAATCTGGTATTTTGGTGGAAGGGAAAAAAACAAAAAACCCAACAGCAAAAACGGCGTAAATTCATCTGTTTCAGGTCTCAAAGCAGGAAGATAGCTTGTGTGCAAATTGAATTACGTTGTAAAACCAAGCACTGCGCTGCAGTGACCTGCCATCTTTGAACCCACGGACATTTCAGGGTGAAGAGAACTTTGACATTCCTGTCCCTAAAACAGAATCTGCATCAAAACCAGAAAGGTCTGGGGACCTCTACTAAGCAACCCCCATGCAGACTTCAAATGGCAGTAGCTGCTGTCAGAGTCCCTTTAGGAAGCTGCGGGTCTTGACTCGTGCATGCCTTGTGCTTTCCTTTGGTTTATTCCCTTCTCTGGTGTTCAATGACGTTGTTGGCAGGGCAGGAAAGAGCAACTGAAGGCTGAGCGTGCCAGGAAGGAACCTCTCCATTATCCCCTAGGAAGGTCTCCCAGATAAACTTTATGGGCATCCAACGTTTGCCTGGGCTGCATTGGGTGAAGATGAATGGGTTTGGGCAGCGTATAAAATATCTAGTATAGTTAAGGCATGTAAATAACAAAACCTCTTTTTAGAAAGATACATATTTTTACTAAAACATTAAAAAAGAGAGCAACAAAAACATGAAACTAGTGGGTTGGATGTGGATGAAGGACATGGTTTAGTGGGCATGGGTGATGGGATGACGGTTGGATGCAGTGAACTTTGCAGTCTTTTCCAACCTTGATGATTTGATGGTTCTATGAAATAAAGCCTTAGGCACAGGGGAGCCAAAAGTGAGGTCTGTTTTTACCAGGTGGAAGCAGCCTTCATTCTCCATCCTGGCCAAACCTATATTGATAGAGCACCACTCCATGTAGGCTGCCTCTCCCTCCTACCCCTGCTGACGCATTGCCTCCTATGTTTCCCCAGGTGATGAGCATCCTGAGCAACCCCAGCGGGGTTCCTCCACAGCCCCAGGCTGACTTCTCCATCTCTCCTCTTCACGGTGGCCTGGACACCACCAACTCCATCTCTGCCAGCTGCAGCCAGAGGAGTGACTCCATCAAGTCCGTGGACAGCCTCCCGACCTCGCAGTCCTACTGTCCTCCCACCTACAGCACCACCAGTTACAGCGTGGACCCAGTGGCTGGCTACCAGTATGGGCAGTATGGACAAAGTGAGTGCTGGGTGACCCCTGTGCTTACGGGGAACAGGAGAGGAGAGGGAGGGATCTAAGAATGTGTGGGTATTGTCATGGAAGGGATTGGGATGGAATTGGGAAGAAGTCTGTCCACTTAGAGATAAAAACACAACCCGATAGATGGAAATTGCTCCGTATAGAGATTGCTCCCATCATCCTTGCAGTCCAATTCAACAGTCCCAAATAACGTATTTTAGGTAAAACATTTCTACTAGGAAATAAAAAGAACTTACAGTCACAGGATGGCTTGGATTGGCAGGGACCTGAGAGATCGCCCAGTTCCAACCCTCTCCTTGCTCCTCTCCAGTTTTTACTTCTCCAAAAGCCTGACAGCATGTTCACCCTGCTCAGCCAAGGGGATTTTAATACCATCCCTCAGTGATGCAGAACTATGTGTGTTTCTCCTTCTCCCTGCCCTGTGTAGGGCGAGGGATGGTTCCACGCTCGGCTTTCCCTACAAAAGCCATAAAACCAATGTCTGCCCACCAACCAGGCTGCGTTCCTACTGTAGCCAAAGTGAGGCTGGAATTGCAATCCTCAACCCACAGCTCAGACCTGGAAGGCACCGCGACCCGGGGAAGGTCTGTTTCTCCTCCAGAAACCCTGCCAAAGGGCTCACCTGCTGGTGTTAAACTAATAATGAGTGTGGTGTTGTGAGAGGGTGATCTGCAGAGGGTTAAAGGTGCATCCTCTTCCTCCGGGAGCGCTCCTGCTTGCCCACAGCTTGTCCTCAGTGACCTTTCCTTCCATTTGGCTGTGGCTTTTTATTCCCCTCTCCGTCACAGCCCTTTAATGTCTTTAACTTCTCCAGCTAAATGAGAACCGGCTGTGGCGGCAGACGGGATCAATAGCAGCTTCCCCCCACCCCTCCTTTTTTTGTTTTTCGGGAGTTTGATCTGTGACCCCTTGACCTTCCCCTCGCTTCTGGATGTGAGGCTGGACACACGTGCTATTGATAAAAATCTTAAACAAATTCCAATACCATGTATTTCCAATAAAGATTCCCCTAGGCAAGACGTTAGTCACACCCATGTGTGTAAAAAATAAAATAAGGGGGGACAAGCTACGTTTTTGAAGGGAGAGTGACCAGCAAAGGAGAGGGAAAGAGAAAGAAGGGTTTGTCTTGGTTTGCTGCAGGAATTTCCACTTGGGCCTCTCCTTGAAGAGCTGCCCAGCCAGCCCTATCTGTGCTGTTTTATTGCCCTTTCTGATTTCTCTCCCTCTTTTCTGTTGGACGTCCATTCAGTTTAGGAGCCACTGGGCTCAGTTTGGAGCAGGAATGTTTTCTCATTCAAGCTGCCAACAGCGAGTCTTGCATGGTTGGTAGAGTTACCCAAGATATATCCAGCTGTGGCCATTCTACAGTGAGATCCACATCAAGCAGCAAACTCTCCACGTATGCACATGCATGTCTGGATATTTGGATGTCCAGCTAAATAGAGGCAATGCATAAATCTTCTTCACTATAAGCTTTTCTTATAATGAGCTCCATTTATAATGATGTCTATGTGAAGAAACCATTTTCTTGGTAATTAGAACTGTTGAGCAAGGTCTTGCATGGTTATGACCTTGATGTAACAACATTTTTTTCTTGTCTTTCTCAGCACATCTTATATTCAGCAGATCTTAATGATCTTGGTGAACTCTTCCAACCTTAATGATTCTGCGATTCCCTCCACCCAGGCACCAAACACACACACGTGCTTCACAAAGCTGTTATTTAGTGTGATCATCTGAAATATCAGGGGAACAAGCTGATAAGGTTTGGACACGAGCCATAAAGCAAGGTCTTCCCCAGTCTCTAACCCTATGAAGTTGGAGGCACCATCACACAACAGGGCAGAGCCCAGTCCTTAAGACAAGCTGCCCCTACTGGGATTCCTCCCAGTCCAGGATGGGCACCAGCCCAACTATGCCACCTCCAAGTGTCCAACCAAGTGCCACCAGCAGAAGTTGTACCCTGTCTGCTCCCTGCATGCCAGCCAGTGCTGTCCCAGCCGGTGAGGAGCAGCGATGCCATATTAATGTGGCCCCTTCAGTTCCCAAAGGCCGGAGCTGTGTTAATGATGCCGGTGATGGAACGCAGAAGCGTGAAAGGAATTCTAATAGATATGACAAGTCTAATAAGAATTTGTGTCTGGAAGGGACCTCCTCTGGGGCAGGCATCTGACAAGACGTTGATGGCTGAAATTTGTTTACTCATTGGCACCGATTGTACATCTCCTGCCAGCTCCTTATTAATCTAATTTGAGACATTAAAGCTAGGGAAAGGGAGAGACTTTGACTGAAGCTCAGCTAATGAGCAGTGTCACCATCCTGCCCTGCTCCTCGTCCCCCCCAGACCGTGGGGCAGGCTGGCGAGTTGGGATGCATTTCTCACCAGGACAGAGATAAAGTGTTTCCCTTAGGACAGAGGGATGAGTCAGCACGTGGCGGCTGAGTCACATTCAAGCCCTGTCCAGGATGGTGAGGACCTGCTGAAATTTCATTTGCAGTGGCATCACTGGTGGCACGGGGTGAGCCTGGAGCTGTCTCAGGCTTTTTGTTGGGCAGCTCCCCTGGAAACACCATTTTCTATGGAGAAGTAGGATCTTCGCTCTTAGTAGGTCCATGGAGAGATGTGAGGGACTCACAGCCAGGGCAGGTTGGCCTAGAAGGATGCACCCTTTCCTAGGAGAACAACCCCTGGTCTAAGCATCAACGTCTAAGAATCAGTCTGCAGGGTGTGTTGGTCACACATCCTTTGATGACAAATGCCTCGCTTCCGCTAAATAATAACCCTCACGTTGTGCTGTTCTCTCACCCTCTTTTCCCCCACCTCCTCTCCTCTTCAGCTGCTGTTGATTATTTGACCAAGAACGTGAGCCTGTCCACGCAGCGCAGGATGAAGCTGGGAGAACATTCGGCCGTTCTGGGGCTCCTACCAGTAGAGACAGGCCAAGCTTACTGAAGAGTCCGACTGTGCCAACAACCCACTCCAGCAACTCAGTACCACTGGAGAAACACTACCAGCCTTCCAGGGATCTGCCTCTACCCAGACCCTACTCCTTCCCAACTCCCTTCCACCCCGCATCAACTTGTGAAGGAGACGGGAAAGATGGGGAGGGCTCTCCAAGAATCCAGCTCCTCCCAGGGCGCTCAGAGGCAAGCCTGGCCTCATTGACCTGAATTCTGTGGCCAGAGACAATAGGTTGGGTACATTTATTAACCCCGAGTTCATGCCCTCCCTCTACCTGGCCATGGCGTTTCGCCCATGCTTAAGGACCTTCCATTGATCTAGGTAGTTGGCATAGTCAAAGCCAAATTGATCTTTTTTCTTTTCATTTGTAAAAAAAAAAAAAAGTTTCTTTTTGTTTCCTTTTCTTTCCATTGGTGTAAATTTGGTGAATGTTGTATAGGAAGGAATAACCAAGCTGACTGTTAAGGATGATGTAATTCGGGACCACAGAAGACCTATGGACCAAACGTAAGAACTTGTTTTAAACAAAACAAAACAAACGAACAAAAAACAGCAACGCGAACACAAGAAATACGAACAAACACACAAAGACAAACAAAAAAAAGCTCAAAAGTAAATTAAAGAGACAACAAATGTCCCCACCCCACTCTACCCTTCTGTTCTCACCGATGGCTTCCCAAAGCAGGGCCAAAGCAGGCCAGATTGCTGCTAAGCAGGGCAGGGTGAATGTCCGTCCAGCCTGGGACCTTCGGAAGGTGTAAATGTGAATTGCTGCATGAGGACTGGAGATCGTGGGCACAGGCATGAGCAACATTTATGTTTCCTCCTAGGGACCAAGTTTGACCTGGTTATCACCAAAAGGACATGGGCATCAGATAGTGGCAGAAGATGTGGTAGCAAACTCTGGCCAGAGAGAGGGCATCAGATACAGATGACTATTGTGGAGCTTTTGCCCGTTCAGTCAAGAAGGCCAAGGACTGTCACGGCCCTTCCATCCTTCAGTGGGAGAGAAGTTGGCCATTGAGAGCAAAAGCAGTGGAGAGAAGGAAAGAGTCAAAGATGTCTCAGAGGGTCAGTGTGCAGAGTGGGGTTCTGCTGCAAGGAAAGGGCCATCTGAATGAAAGTGGGGCTGCACAGTCGGATGAGTTGCTCCAGCACGTGCTTCTAGGGCCAGGTTGTTACAGACACTTCTGCTGTGCCCTTTTTCTCTTACTGCTGTTTCTTCAGTTCTTTCCAAATAACCTGACGTTGTTTTTGCAGCTGAAACAACGTTTTCCTGGGGAACTGCCCCTTGCCTTGCCCCAGCCTCATTTATCATGAACCTCCAAGCTGCTTTCTCCTGAGCCATGTGGGCAAATATCTGTCGGGACCAAAGCCGAAGTTTGCTTCTTACATTGCTCAGCACCCTGTCAGACCCGTATACAGCTTTGATCAGCTTTGCTGCATGTGGGTGATGGAGCCTACATTCCTATAAGCGTGCTGACACACCAGCTTGGCTGTTCTGCCAGTCACCATCCCCAGCATTGCCCTGGTTGTGCCAGTCTGAGCTCTTGGAAAGCAACGCAGGATGCTGCCCTCGAGCCGATCGAAGGGAGAAAATCCCTTTTGAACTCCAGTCCTGGCTTAAACGTCATTCCCAAGTCACCTTCTGTGACTGCCATATCAGAACAGGGGGTTCTAGGGCAAGAACAAGGGTGTCTGTGATGGACACGAGCGTAGGGGTTAATGCCAGAAGGACCCATTTGCTAAAACAGCCTGCTCTTTAACAAGAGGCCAACAATCCCCGCTACTTCACGCTGAGATTTCTGACCAAATGCATTCCTCGCTGCCTGCAAAACTAGAAGGAAGGCTTCAGTTTGTCACAAGAATCGCTCTCCACAAGCAAAATCCTACCAGCTCTCTTCTCCCCACTCTACCCTATCTCCCAGCCGTGCATCGAGCCCACCTCCCAGCCATCCCCAAGGAGCGGTGCACAGAACCCCAACCATTCAAAGTCTTAACGAGAGGGAGCACCGCAGAACCCTGTTTGCCATTCACCTTCACCTGAAAGTCCGTGAGCACCCGGGCACTGCTGTAAATAGAGTTTGTAGGGGAATCCGAATC
>PPHD01022864.1:0-12674 GCA_002909625.1 Bambusicola thoracicus | reverse complement strand
GATGTTCAAGGTTGGTTTGTCTTTTATTTTTAAACAAACAAGTACTGTAATGATGTTCTTAGGTTTGCAGTGAGATCCCTGATTTCTCGTGGCAGTGTTTGTTATTTAAGCCCGCCATAAACTCCTCCCAAAAAGCTTTAGAGACTTACTGCAGCAGGAAACTAGGCACTAGTGGGAAGAGCAGTCTAAATACTGTTTCTGGGGTCTGATGAAGATCATGGATGAAATCAGGTGCCTGTGTTGAGCCTTAATTAGTCATCTGTGAAATGGTTCCTAGCCATCGTCCTCATCATGGGAAAACTGGATTTCCAGGACTAATGCTGCTATATCTCGAGTTGCTCAGCTTTTGCTGTTTCCTCACCCTGAAACATTTGGTCACTAAAAGGGAAGCCTGGAACCTCTGGTTATAGTTGACAATCAGCAGAAAAAACATGTACGGAATACAACTTTCCTGTAAGTACTGTACAAACACTAACAGAGATGTGAATCTGTTGCAAATGTAGGCTGAAACTAGTTCATTTATGGATTCACTGAGTTATGGCTGGTCATATTGTATTAGGAGTTCACTTTTTACACGTAGAAAAGAACTCACTGGTTTCAAACAAACGTGAATAGAATCTGTGCTCCTAACTTGGGAGTCTTCATAAAGTCTATGTAGGAGGTCTATTTCCCATCCTCCTCTCAATACCATATATCAAGGCCAAACTCTCCCATTATACGGGTTTGTATCCTGAAGTGATAAAACTTCAACATTTTGACTGTGTAGTTCTTTATATGAACCTTGCAATACAATCTCTTGTATTTGGAGGGTTTAAATTATTATAAAAAATTACTTTCTAACCTTTGCAGTAGAGATGCAAAGATCCCACATAACAGAACTTGAGTGTACGCTTAGAATTTACTTCTAGTCAGTCACGTGAGTTTTTGCATTTTTGATGGACTAAAATCTTATGAACAGTGCTAAGCCACTGTGTTGTAGTCTTAAGACTTAAAGCCAGAAGTGAGTCTTGGTGTGTATGATCTATATTTGGCATGTAAGTGCAGAGTGCTTCGTGTCTAGAACAGACAAGTCTTTTGTTTCTGAGATGTAAAACCTCAGGCTTAGAACACTGAAAATACTACGTAACTGTTCAGTGTCTTTCTCAGTTATGGTACCTTTCTTACTGATAGATACCAACTGAAGCCATTAGATGCTGTGGAACATATTATAACAGTAACTTTAATGGAGACATTCAGAACAGTGGAAACAAATTATGAAGAACACCAAAAGATTTCTCCAATGTGAACCCTGCATTTTGTCACTGAAAATTGTGCAAATTTATATTCACTCCATCTTTAGCTACTCACAAGCCTATTGTGGTGAGCTAAATTTCTTCCTCATTTAAAATCAGGTATCTCTGGTTGTGAAGCTCAGAAGCTGTGTACTGTTAATACTTAGCATGTCTTTCAAAGCATTTCACTAGGACTGTTCCTAGCTCAGTTTAATTCTGCTGTTATTTCACCGGTGGAACTGAACAACTGATGTTTATCATGTCATCGAAAATGCAATGCAAATTGTAAGTGAGCTAAAAAATGATGAAAGGCTATAGGGAGATAACTAATAATTCTTGGGCTTTTTATTTATAATAGAAGATAATGCCAAATTTCACTTGAACTGTGAAGCAAAGTCCATATTTTGTTACAAATGCCAGATAGAATGAAAAGAATTCAAAACATTTATCAGCAGTAACAATACCATTAAAAAATCAACTACTCTTTCAAGTGCGTAGTCTGAAAAGGTGAATGTGCCAGCCAGCCTTGACTTTTAAGGTGTATATTTTCTGCCAGTTTTTAAATGTCTCTCCCAAGGGAAAGAGCTGAAGCTTTGCAGCTTTTGGCTTTCCAAATTAAGATGGGCAAAGCATTTATCTAACCCTGTTCTGCTTGTTGTGTTCCAGGACTCAGCAGGACTGTGTGATTTTACAGAACTTTTCTCTGGTTTTTTATTTGTATGCTGATCCTTCAGATCACTAATTCACTTCATGTCGATAGTGGAGGTAATTACAATGTCTGTTACCTGTGTAGCCTGAGGAAAACATGTTGAGTGGCTAATAGCTGACTTTATTTGCATATTGACCTTTCTGTAGGAAAGGAAATAACCTCTCTAGGGTTATATTGTATATTGTAGCAAATATTATCTCAGACAAAACCCAAAGGTTGCTGCCAGAGTACCTATTTGATTACTGCAGCTACCAAACTGCAAACAGGTAAAAACAAATTTGTGAAGGAGGTGTCTGAAATGAGTTTTTATAGTTCAGGATGCCAATGGTAAAAGAATCAGCCTTCCATGGAGGCTTTGCTCATTTCTACGCAGACATACATCAGCACAGTAATGTTTTGTAATCTTTTTAATATTTTTGCAAGAAAACAGCAGGTAGCCAAAAGTGTCTTGCAACCAAGGGGTTGCAAGGTTGTATTTATAATGACAGCAAGCAAACCTGCTGTAAGGCTTCTCTAAGAAGGACCACACCGACAACAACATTCTTTCCCCATTAGGAGAAAAATGACTTTTTTTCCTGTTTTTAGGAGCCTGAGGTTTCTAGAATACTGAATCAAATTTTTAGTGATGGATATAGGATACATTCTGTTATCGCAGTCTGTTGTCACTAAGACAAAATGGAAACTTTTTAGTGAAATAATGAATTCAAATGAATTTGCATAAGAAGTGATAAGCCTTTCCTTGTCAAATGTACTCATTTCTAATCATATTCCCAGCAAGACAATAACAAGCTAGGCTCAGCAGGTAAGTTTTAGCTAATGGAAATTACTATTCTATGTTTCAGGAAAAGAAGAGGGATGGGAAGAATTTACTTTCTTCAGATGCTTTAGAGGAAGTAGAAGAATGTAAAGCTAGCAGTGCCTCAGTTGTTTGGCAGTCTCATGGACGTAAGTCACCTAGTGTAGTCTATTTCCCCATATTGAGACTGTCTTTGCATCTATCTGAGTCTGTTTTGTTTTTTTTTTTCCCCCATTTTACAACTGTCTTTGCATCTGTGCCAGTTTAAAGGCCTTACAATTATTGCATCATGTTTCAGTACATTTTCCTGTATTGGAATACTGAATTTCCTTGAAAAGAGGATGACAATAAGCTATGTATCGATGCGATATGCAATATCTTACTTGGCCCTTTCATCCATCTGCTGTATAACTTCAGGACGCCTCTTGTTATTAAGAGGTTCTAGGAACTATTAATAGGAGAGATAATTTATCTTGTAACGAATCTAGTAAAAGGGCTCCCAGTATTCTGAATGAAGATTAGAGCAGTCATACCATGTTCATTTTCTTTTTCTTCTACCATTATTCTCTTGCAATAGGCAGATTGTGAGTGCTTCATGATTACTGTTAGTGACATTGCTAATGTATGTGTTCCAAGTATTTCTTATCACTATGTTCAATTTAGTTTCAGCTATTTTGAAACTGAAAATGCTGATTACAATATCAATCTCTGTCATACAGCATGACTTTGTATAATGGGCAATGCTATTCTCATCTTGGCCCTTACAAAAATCAGTAGAAAATCCTGAGAACATTTAATTCAAAATTGGACTGAGCCTGTGTACATTACTCCTTTATTAATACCTGATTTTTATCCTTTATATTATTTAGAACAGAAGGTAAACTACTTAAGCCTTTTGCTCATTCAAATATTGCTGACAAAATTAAGTGTATTTTGGCACTTGGAAATGGTGGGCAAGCTTGTCCAAATTGTACTGGTGTTGAAATAGGAAAAGGTCAAGAAGCCAAGCCATTACTTGTGTTGAATAAAAGTAAGGCTGAACTATACCATAGCTCTTTTTCAGGAACTACTTAGCTTTACTAAGTGTATGCTATGCAATATAATGTTTTCTATTGCTTGCAATGATGCCAGTTATCACGGGTGAGTATTTTAATTGCTTCTAATTAGAGGTATGATTCAATTTTCAAGTCAACGAAAAATCTGTAATTACGTAGGTTGATCCGAAAGCAATGCTTCCTATTTATTTATGTGGAAACAAGAGTTACAAAGAGCAGAATAACACACTTTGATAAATCAAATTCTCAGATACAAAACACTATTTTCCAAGATAGTCACCACGGTTAGCTGTGCATTTTCACTTGCATACATCCCCTGTAGAAATCTGCAACAGTGGAGGTGACCCACTGTTTCACAGCTGCTACAATGGCATCACTGCTAGGAAAATGTTGCCCACATAGTCCAACTTTCGCTGTGCTAACAGTCACTGTTGGGCCTCCATATACGTTCAGCAACGGTTGATGCATGTCAGTGGATTCAAATTTTTCCACATGGAAGAATGCAATGACACATCTTTGCTCTCTACACATTTCATGTCATACACCATTTTGTCAGAGTGCCATCTGTGATATGACAGCAAAATGTAATGGAATATTGGGGAGGTTGGACCTGTACTGCCAGTACCACCACCATCTCCTTCTGACATCATGGGCCAACGTAATAGGAAGCGTTAGTTTTGGAGCTGCCCTTGTCATTTTAAGAGTTTCTGTAACAAATACGTAAAGACAACCTATCTGCCTGACTTAGGGCTGTCTCTGGCCTATAACATCATGGTAATAAAGATAGCTATGTATAATTTGTTGTTAGGTTAAGTTCATTTTCCCTTGACATTATGAATGCAAATGCACAATGCTTTGGGGTATGTAGTGATGATGTTTGCCTGTTCATTCTACAGCAGTATATGTTTTCTCCTTATTCAAGTCACAGATAAGATGTTCATAGGTGAGAACAGCTCAGTAAAGAAAGAAA
Source organism: Bambusicola thoracicus (assembly GCA_002909625.1). Taxonomy (NCBI): domain Eukaryota; kingdom Metazoa; phylum Chordata; class Aves; order Galliformes; family Phasianidae; genus Bambusicola; species Bambusicola thoracicus. The sequence goes on along the minus strand of PPHD01022864.1, from coordinate 7,873 downwards.
GAGGAAGTAGATTAAACACATTTCGGAACTGAACTTGTTTGTTAAATAGTTCATAAAGAATAGTAAGGAATAGAATCCCAAAATGGAGTGAAGTGTTGTTCTCAAGTAAAAAAGGCACTAGTTTGAACAGGTAGGTATAAAGTTTGTGATGAAAAGTGGAAAGGCCAAGGAAAGGACTTGCTGAGGCAGAAAGGGGTGTATCTGTTAGTTGTAGGCTTCTTACAGAACTGCAGGGTCAGCCCTGCAGTGATTGCAGAGGATAATGCTGACTGAGAGTGTCGAAGACTTTAGCTAGAACTGTAATCATTTCCTTCCATTCTCTTGAAGTATTCTCTTATTTTCTGCTGTAACTTTATCTACCATACAAGACAGTTTCTACAAGAATCTTCTCAAGCTTGGATTGTTCTGTACATCTGAGCAATAGGATGCTTGGTTTGTCTGAATTACAATGGATTTTTTAATGCCAGCAAAACATTTGGAGATTATTTAGATGAATTACATTACTACTATTATCATTCTCCCTTTTCTATAAAGATAGGGAATGAAATTTCCTAAAGCTCCCAGTTACGCTGCTCATTATTGCTGACTGGCAAAAACTGTTCTACTTAAGAAGAAGAGTTGGCTGTACAGCCAATTTGCTGATGCGGTCTTAATTATCTTTATGGGACGCTTAATTCCTGGTACACTGTAGAAGATGATGTCCCTGTCCTCATTCCTGTACTTACTCTATAGATGACACTTTGCTCTGAGATGCTTCATTCTGGCTCCTTCTAAGAGGTAATGATATCTTTCTGAGGTTCTTTTACAACTTTAGACTCCTAAACTCAACAAGGATCTTGTGTGCTTTCGTGTAAAGTAAGCTTGTTTTCTCATTCTTAGGTCTCTGCTATGCCATTTTGTGGAGATGTGTAATTCTTTCTCACAGTGAAAGGCCAGAATAGAAGACAGCAATTACATTCCTGCCTACAATCACCTTCCCTGCTTATAATCACTCCACTAACGGTGTTGCAGATAAAATTAAATTCTTTACGTGATCTACATCTCTCTGTTGCGTGTTGTTTGGTTGGTTTGTTTTCTGAGATTACAAAATATGCTGAAAACTTAATGTTAAATTCTGGCATGAAAAATGACCCTTCTTGCAGGTTTGTCTAGACACAATTTTGTTGAAATTGATACAACTTTGAAAAAATTGTCTGAAATACTTGTAAGATTGTTTCACTGTGCAAAATAGTTCAGTCTCAGTTATCCTGGCTATAATAAGTTCTGTAGTCTTTGTACAATATTCTGAAACCTTCAAGGAGTCTTTTTTCCCTTTACTATTGACTGCCATTTTTGTATCTAATGATCTAACATTCTGACAATCACACACTTGATTTTTCTTGTTTGATATTGCATTTAGTTCTGGGAAAATGTTCTTTGATAAAACCTCGTCTTCCTAACTGCATGCATATTAGGAAGTCTGGAAATGGGAGCTAAATGTGGGATTTCTTCTATATTGATACATGTGATTACTGTGGTTTGGGAGCATGCAGCAGAGAATTTAAAGACCAGCTGGTGTGTCAACTACTGGACTAGTTCTTTTACTTGTTGGTGACACCTACAGATCAAGGTGAGACATGTAAAGAAGTGATAGCATTCCAAAATGGTTTCTTTCTCTCTGTAGAGAGTCAGTTCCTTCTAGACAATCCTCTGGGATTTATCATACCACTGCTTGAAAGCTTTTGAGAACAATCTCATGGTATTCCCTGAACATGCAAAGGATTTTTGAAGATAAATGTACTTTCCATCCTGGAACATCCTCCTTCTCGTATCTTTCATGATTGTGCCATGTTGTCCAAGAGACAAAGGGGAGATGGAACAAAAGAAACAATTGTCATTCACAGAACTAAAAAGCTTCCATAGCTTTTATTTTGTTGTTCTGTGATCTTATGCATGATGCTTTGAAAATGATGATAGGTTATACATTCATACGTAGGTTAAACCAAACTAGACAAGTTTGAACAGGCTTGACAAATCCCTTCTATACCTTCTACATAAACTGATAGGAGTGAGAGAGAGAGAGTCTGAAATTTACAACACTTCATATAAATATTTTTATCTTCATATAGAAAATTGCCTTATGTGCTGTGAGTTTAAGTTGTTGACTGTACTCTGGTATCACCAAGGCAAGGTGAAACTTGTCACTGCTTCAAAAAGGACAGAAAACTCTTCATCTGAAGCAGTAGATTGACAGTGAGTTTAAGACAGTATTTCTTTCCTGCATCATCTGAAAACACAACTAATATCTTCAGTGCTGTTGTTGAACTCACTTAAAAGGATTCTTCAGAAAATAGTCTTCCACTGGAAGTCAGCAGCAAACAGAATCAGAGCCTTATCTACCTCAAGTTTCAGATGCAATGCTTGCCTTTAAAGGAAATCACCTGGCTGCATTGCGAATGCAATGTATATCCATTCTTCTCTATTCTTATAATGCAATTCCTTTATGTAGTAGAGCATGTATTATGACATGCCTAAAGAATGTTCTCAATCACACTCCGAAGTAAACCACTGGTTTGGGGTAAAAATATTATTGCTGGCTTTAGATTAAAACTATATGTCTGAAAAGCTTGATCTAAAGGTACTTTATTAACTGGAGCTACGTCTTACTGCCATGAGTGTAAAACAGTCACGCTAAATAGGTGAGGGGATAAGATTAATGCTGATTTAATGGAAGCCTTTTTCTGAAACTTGATGTAAGTAAGTCCTAGCAGCCGTTCCTTTCAGAGATTTATGAAACACACAATGGATATGAAGGTAATCTGATATTTTCAATTGTTTTTTCCTAAATACTTCTGTATGCTTTGTAGAAGAGCATCATTTGTTTTCCTCTGCAATTTAGACTACATGGTCATGGTTTTAACAGAACTCAGAGTTAGACCTGGATTTAGAGCTTCCAGTCTCAGTTACCAGGAAAGAGCTCTGAAGAAATGTATATTCCTTTAAAAACGGAGACTCCTTTTCATACTTTTTCTAATATCCTGTTGCAGCCTGTACTATCTAAACTTCTTGGCTCCTTGTTGTGGGGACAGTTCTGTTTTCCCTACAGATCCCTGTGTACTTACGAGTGCTGTATTTGAAAGTCTGTAGCAAGACTGGGAAGCATAGATTTATTGCACACTATTATAGTGACTCAGACACAAGAAGCATAATTCTTATGCAACATCCCTATTGTGATACTACTGTGCATTTGTAAGCACTATTTTCCAGTGATCTTCTGAAATTTAAAAGAATGATGTGGTAGACTTACAAAACTACTGGTCATGGATATATACTCTAAGAATGAATCAGACCAGAATATTTGACAGTTTTTACACCTTTTTGAAGGACCCATGATCTGCAGTAGTAACCAAAATGAGGTTCTTCAACTCTTCCATTGCCACTTCTTTTTCATGCCAGCATCTGCCACTGTTTATTTGCTGTGAAGACAGAGGTACTGGAACAGTTCAGACAGCCCCTCATCATGGTCAGAAAGCACAGGGAGAACACAGCCTCTGAAATGAGTCCTCAAACACAAAACTGCCTATTGCCACAAGTGGAGCATCTAGCAATGACAGAAGCTTCTAAAAATAAATGTTGATAAGATCACTTGCAAGAAAACGTACTGTTCTTGGCTTCCCTGTGAGATAAATGTTGGAACCTTTTAATCTGAACTTTAGAAATCAATAGGTATTTTTGAAGAAAAAGCACAGCCTTCACTAGTGCGACAACCATGTTTCTGTATTGGTGTTTTCTCCCTTCCCATTTCTTGCCAAAAGCAGAGGGCTGTGATGGTGTTTTTTGTTAAACCCTGAGCAGAATTATGCTGATTTTTATGTGTTTATAATTCTTTTGCTCTGTACTGTGCTCTTAAACTTTTATTCCAGATTAAGCTGAGGCTGTGGAAGCCACCCAGTTTGTAATGACATTCTTATTTAACAAATAGCAATAATCGGAATAATTTCTTTACCTATACTCAGCTTTCTTGGGATACAATGCTTTAACTTAAGCAGACCAGGCCACTGTAATTATATTGTCGTAACTGAAGTAGAAAAACTGAAGTTAAGTACCTAAGCACTTAGAGCTAATTGGAAATTTGCTTCTGATTCTATTGGAAACAATTTTACTTTTTTATTCACTTGACTTGAGTTTTCCAATTGGAAGTTATGGCAGCTGCAGTTAATTGCAGCCTTTGGGTTGATACACAGAGGGGCTCCAGGATGTGGAGGCAGAAACTGGTAAGAATTGCTGGGTTTCAATATGCATCTGTACAGAAAAGTGGACTGTGCGTTTGGGTGTTGTTGATACACAACTAGTATTCAACATTAAGATGGAAAAAAAAAAGCCTTTCCTGACTCCTAGTGCTATTAACACTAGGTTTTGGGCAAAAGATATACTCACTGATGAGGAAAAAAATATCTTGTTGGGTGACTTGCCAGAGGAAGTTTCATAATCCTTTGTTACAAGTCTTTGTACCGTGTCTTGTATCAGGCTTGCTTAGAATCGTTCATTGCTGGGACAAGGTTGTCCCGTGTCAGATAGAAATAGCGTACTGTGACTAGCTCTCTTGTTCTAAAATGTGCCATGATCATACAAAAGCAGTTCCTCAGTTTACACTCTTTCTTAGCCTTCCTCTTGCAGGATATTTTTATGGCTTGATGTCTACCAAAAGTGCTTCTCAAATGTACAGTAATCAGTTTTTATGCTTAACAGACAACTGCTTTGCTAGAACCAACCAACACCAGGGTTCTCCCTTCTCTTTCTTGGATGACTTGTAACCTTATGTGGGAATTCAGTTTGAAATTCAACTGATTTGAAAGCTTTGTTATTGAATTAAGATGACCATGAATGCCAATTTCTGTGGCTACAGGCTAATTTGGTTTTGTAGTGGAAATATTGACATCTTAATGTATTTCCCATATCTCCTAACAAAAGGACAGCAGACATCTGTCTGACTCAACATAGATCAGAGTAAAGTTGATATATAATTTATTGTAAGTGTATGCATTGGTCGGGTATGTTCCTGACAGTGTGATGCCTGACAGTTAGTATAGTTACTAAGACCAAGGGCAAATCTTTCACCTGTGTAAGTAATACCATCGGGTTCTTGACTACTTTGTTAGAAAGACCCAAGCAAATCTGAGTCATGGGTTTTCTGGTTTTTTGGTTTTTTTTTTTGTAATTATTTTTATTTTGTTTAGAATTATGAAACTCACTCCCAGATCCAGCTTCACACATTCCTGGATTTTGAAAGTGCTTTATTGTTTGTTCTTGTTGTTTTAGTATGACTTCTCCAAAACCAATCCAACCTTCCTCAATCCTGTTAGGTGTAAGAGCAAGGAGTAATGGTAAGCTTATTGTGGTTATTTCCACTGGTCTTCTCTGGAAATGTGTCTGTGCTATTCCATAACAGTGACAGTACTGAAACAATTAGTGGCCTAAGAGCCAGTTGCATGCACAGTCTTACTGGACATAAAATGCTGGGAGACAAAATATGCTTAGATGCTCTTTATTGACACTATCAGAATACCAAACTGGGAAAAGAAATGATTTTGTAAAGGAGCTGTGTAACTAACTCCAAGATTTAAATGCAGACTCATAAGGCATGGAAAGGCATGAAAGGGGATTTGTGAGGATAAGAAAAATCACAGGAGAGCAATTAAACAGAACACACACACACACACACAAAAAAAAAACAACCCATAAGAATAACAAGTTTGCAGTACAGATATCTGAGGATACTGGAAGAAGTGGGCCAGCTGAGGCTCAGTTTGGAACAATAACAGAAAAAGAAAATCATGCTTTCTATCTTCAACCTGTCCTTTTCATCAGTGTCTAAAATTTCCTGAGCTCCTTTCATACTGCATGAGTGAAGTTCTGCCTAGCTCATCTGTTCTGTGACTGTTCTTTTAGCCTATGTTCAAGCTGATTGCACAGCTGCACTAGCGATAGGTTTTCTATCAGTCTTCTCCTTCTGCTAGACAGTGTCATTTTATTGCTTTTCTGAGTCTCAACAGCTTTAATTGATTTTTAAAAATAGAAGCAACAAAAATAGTACAAAGACAAACATATTACCCATGGCTGTTCCTGAATGGCATATTGTAATTGACTTCCAGAACAGCCAGCACAAATGATGATAGAAGTAGTTCCAACAGCAAGTTCTGTGTTGGAGCCCACTTGTGCAACATGAACAGTTTACTGAGGGATGAGAGATTTTGTTACTCAACCGCAAAGTGTGACTTGGTGATGGGAGTTATATTCACAGCTGGTAAAGTCTGGAAGACAAATTTTCACTTCTTTTTCCTCTAACAGCTGGACTGATTCCAGTCTGTACAAATCAGTGCATGTAACCTTTCAAATTCCTGGGAGGTGGTGTAGGACCATGGTTGAATATGGTCAGCCTTTTTGCTATTAGATGGGCTGTTGTTTGGCCTGACCTGTCTTGTATGTTCACCTTAATACAATATCAAGATGGAGGTTTCATAAGAGGGAGGAAAAAAAAAAGCAACAAAAACTTGTAGTAGGGGAAGAGGAGTCCAAAATTAGCAAGAGGCAATATTCTTTGCTTTTGTTTTTTAGGAAATATATTTAAAGCTCTAAATTACCATTAGAGTAGAATTTACTTCTTGAAGCAAGGGTGTTTCTAACCATACAGAGCTTCAGCTGCTGCCTTCTAGCATGGACCACCTGGATAGTATGTGTAGTGAGAAGTACAGCAGGACATTGGATTTGTTGGCATGAAACAATGGGAGCAGCATAGAATAGTACATCTGAAAGTGAATTTGTATAAATGGGAGGGGAGGGCCAAAGAAAAAAGCTGGTCATGTAACTTTTAATTGTATAGGTAAGTTGCAGTACTTTATTAATAAAACACTGAGATACAAGAGGATATGCTTTATTGCTCCAGTAATAGCTGCTTTGGGTGTGCTGAGGAGTAACCTGGGACCATCAGTTCCTCTCAGCTGATGATTAACTGGGAGAATCATTAGAGCTTAGATTAAATTTACCAGCCTCAGGAAGCCTCACAAACAAGATAAATGTGGAGTTGGAAAAGATGTTACAGTGTATGAGATGAGATGGCCTTCTGTAGAAGATACTGGACTGGTAGCTGAGAGATCCAACTGCTGTAGCCGCTCCTGTGTACAAACTTCTGGTTCTGCTGGATGTGTCCCTTGGTGTTTCTTGCTAGTCATTTGTTTCTTACTTAAACCTAGTTTTTGCCCCATAGTGAATCTAACCTGTTACATGGTCTGTTTATACTGTCAGTAAATAAATACCTTTATCATGACCTTTGAGGAATGTAGGATGATCAAAGTGAATCCGCTATGAAAAAGTAGAATATTTTGTAGGAAAGTTTTGCTTGCTTTCCATGTGTGCTTCTGGGGTGCAGTAAAGGCTTGGAAATGTAAAACTGAAGAAAGTTTTTCCTATTTCTCCAAATTCTTATAAGCTCCTGTAGAGCTCAAATAAAATAATCTGAGATACAGTGGGAGATACAGGTATTATTTATGGACCCCAAATTCTTATGCTGTTTTGGTTGAATTTTATTTCGCCTTCTGTAGTTCAAAACAGTGCAACATGGTTTGTAACTGCCTTTCAGATGTCTTCATTTGATTGGCTTTGAGATAGAATGAAAGAGTAGCAGAAATTCCACACAAGGAACAGCAATGTTCAGTATCCTTAACAGCTTTTCCCCAGCGTACCGCTCTGATTCACAAGGTCCTAAAGCATGAAAGCTGTCTTGATCTAATTCCTGACCCACCATAATTTAATCTATTTGGTTTTGGATGAGAGTGCAAAGTTCACACTGAGATGATACGTTTTCATGTGATGAGTACAAGATAATGTGAAGGGCAGC
>PPHD01022863.1:0-10185 GCA_002909625.1 Bambusicola thoracicus | reverse complement strand
AAAAAAAAAAAAAAAGCCTTTCCAGGTACAGGAAGTCTTCAAGGCTGAGATAAATACTTCTGTGTTATACACATATGTTGAGAATGGTCAAAAATTCTGACAAGAAAGAGCACTAACAATTTTTACTTGAGGGTTATTAGGTGAGATCTTTACAGAAAAATGAATTGAAGAACCTTTGACATCAATCATGTTGTTCACCTCCATTATTTTTTCAAAGATCCGTTCTGCTCACACTAGAATTGCTTACATAGTTTGTAGAATTTCATTGTCACACATATCTCTCAGATACAATTTTCCCTCTACACTGAATGGATGAATTTGGAAACATTTCCCAGCCAGGGAAAAACCCTGACCCACATGTTTGTGACATTAAAAAAAAAAAAAAAATCCTGTTCTCAGGTAGTATGGCATGCTTGTAGAAAGATGCTGACTAAGCCCTCAGAAGGGCTTAGTGTACCCAAAACACTTGCTATTGGGATCCAGAAAGAGTGAGACAGGCAGCATCAAAATGCCAAGTATATTTGGACAGGAAAGAATGATAGGTGAATACCAGTTGCCTACTCCCTTGGCAGCAAAAGGAAAGGTAGAAAGAAACAGATTTTTAGCTTTAGGCAATTCTGAGCAACAGACCTAGGAACTGAAGAGGTGTGGCTTATCTTTTTATTGAGACGTGTCTCCACTGTGGGGAAAGAAATGTTTTTTGTTTTTTTTTTGCATAACAATAAGATGCTATGACTCCAAAGAGGCACCATGGAGCTCTGACACAAGATGAATTCTTTCTTGCAGAATAGAAGATCTGCATTTTTGAATAACATCAGGAGATGTACTGGTGGAAACTGGTTCTGCAGTTTGAATAATAGTCAGAGGTTAAGGTCAACTTTGATAGGTTATTCCAGCATACCATAAATAAGGTTAGGTAAAAACTAAGCAAGAATAGGAGGAGAACAGTTAACAAAGCAATAAACAAGGGCAGAACATCTACTGAGGGAATTAGAAGAGTTAGATAGGATGTAAATATTGGAGTACTCAACCACTGAGGAAACAGGAGAGGAAATTTGTGCCAGGAAGTAGGAAATACAAATTGTTACATCTCTCTGGTTGGTTCGTAAGGTTGTCTGCTCTTGCAAAAGCATGAAATAAATTGTGATTCATAACAAATTCTGCCTGAGCCTGGACTATTGAACACAGGTATTTCTCACAACATGAACTACTGTAGTGGTGATAAACATTATGTTAAATTGAGAAAATCAAACAAACGAACAGATTGACCCCCAAACACTCCTTTCCTTTGTGTTTTGTGTGGTAATAGTTACAATGATTCACAGATCTCAAAATCAAAACAGCTGTCTCTCTGGAGATGCTGGGGGTGGGAGAGCATTTTACTTCTATGCTTCTGCTGTGTGATAGACAACTCGTAGATAGTCTTTACTTTTGCAGCAATAAATGGATTTGAAGCAGCAACATTCCCTCTGAAAGGATTACAAGAAACAAAGAAACCCAAAATTCTTCAGATTAAAAAGCAAGGTGAATTTTCTCATGTACCCAAAATTCTTCAAGCTGTCCTGTGTCTTAAGTCTCTTATATCCAGATTTTCTCTATATTTTTAACTGTTGCATGGCCACTGATTAAAAGTATAAGGGTAAACAACTGAAACATCCAATAAGGATGTAACTAATATTTTCATTGACTTGGAGACAGTTATGACACAGGATTTTCATTTTTAACATGCCTACAGTAATTATCCATGTTTCACAGGTGTTCATTTATTGTTTAATTAAAGTGTTTTTCAGAGGATAAAAAAGACCATTAGGATAAAACATTGTGTCAAAACTGGTGAGTTACAATAAAGTTCAAGCATGGAAATGCCTTCTACTGGCTTCTGTATGTTTATTGTGAAGTTCTGCTAGCAAGCTTCAGATAAACAGAATATGATGTTACTCTAAAGTAATAATCTCTGTTTTACTTTCAGCTGGGATGCAGTTGTTTTCCTCAGACTGTCTGGTATGATGCTATGTTTTTGTTTAGGAGAAAAACACTGTTGATAACACACCAATGTTTACAGTTGCTCCTAAGCAGTGTTGTACAGAGCCAAGGCCATTTGCAGTGGAGGGCCCAAGGAGCTGGGAGGGATCAGAATTAGGACAGCTGACTTAAACTGGCCAAGCGAATATTCCATACCATATGACATTGTATGGAAAGATTTTTGAAGAGGGAAGGAGTTCATTTCTCTCTCTCTTTTCTGCTGCTTGGGGCCTAGCTAAGCATTGGTCAAGGGGTGGTGAGCAGTTGCTTGTGCATAGCTTGTTATATATATTCATATATACATATACATAAATATATGGTGATAACTATTTTCCTATTCATTTTCTCTATCTTAGTAAACAGTTTTATCTCAAACCATGAGTTCTATTTTTTTATTTTTGTTTTTTTTTCAAATTCTCTCCCCCATCCCACTGGGAAGCGGGGACTGAGTAAATGACTGTGTGGTCCTCAGCCACCTGCTGGATTAAACCACAACAGTCATTTAGGTGTAAAAATTAGAAAAAATCTTGAATTATTTATTCCATTTGCCTAACCAGGTCAAGATGTATTCATGGACTAGTATGGTGTGATGTTTGGTATCACACACTCATGAAGGAGCAGCTTTCTTTACAATGTTGATTCAGTGAGGAAGAACTGATTAAAAAAGAAAGGCAGTTAGCAATGGCAATAACATTTTCAGGAAAAGTATCTGATCATATATATGTCTAATAAATTAACCCATCTTTGTAGCGAAAACTGCAAATGCATTTTATTAAAAGGTGCTCTGCTAGATTTGAAGCTTAAATTCATTAATCTCCTTGAATTTTTACACTTATCTGATATGATCTGAAATACCCTGATGCATCAATAGAGAATAATCATCTGAGTTTATGAGGGTTGTTATCACTGTGAGATGCGTGAATTTGCATGTGTAACTTCAGAATGCTAGGAAAAGTTAAATGTAAATGCTTTTTACTGGGGTGTGTGAGTGAAAACATGTTTCTTAAAAAAAGTCATTTAATTTTTAATTAAAAGTTGAACAATTAAATTGCTGCACATGTTTTTGTTCTTGGTTTTGGTTTATTTTGGTTTTTAATTTTTCTGGCATAACCAAATTCATTCTCATTGTCATTGGAAGGTCCAGAAAATTCTTAAAAGCAAAGTTCTTTCAGTTACTGATTCCTAGACCTGGCTTTACTTCAGATCTTTGATTTTCACATACCCTCTAAAGTTAACCCTTTTATAAGAAGAGATGCATATGGGAAGAGTGATTTTAGGACAGTTATCATTTCTCTGATAATCCCTGGACAGAGGTTCCTGGATAAGTTAGAACAGCTCGATCACAACATCTCAGTCTCTAAATTGTGCTTAACTGCAGTGAAACTGGGGGAGTGCTCCACAGCCAAGAATTATTGTAGAGTGGCATGCTCTGATTAGGACTTGTTTGTCCCTTGGCAAAGAGTGTCTATTGGTAGCTGCTACGTATCTGTATGGCCTCTCTGTCAGCTGGTGCTGGAGCTTCTATTCCAGAAATGTATCTGATAGTTATCCAGGTCTTCCTGCTCTCAGATTGTCACAGTGGGAGCAGATTTTATCAGACTGTATTCTGTGTACCTTGTTAAAAAAAAAAATAAAAAAATCTACAGCACACCTATCACAAGCCAAATTTATGTTACCTGAGTGCCTAATTTGGGAAAGTGGATTTTCTTCTTTGATTAGGCTGATGATTATTGGAGCAAGACCACTGTACCCTCTTCTGTAACATGGGTGCTTAATGTCATCTGGAAGTTTTATAATAAAAACACCTAATTCATAAAAAGAGCATGTTCTGTAGCCGTGCAGTTTATCTTTACTGTCCTTCTGTGGCAAATTACAGTTGTGGACTTGTGACCTTTAAAAAAAAATTAGAGCAGGTGTCAAGGTACTTAAAGCTGATTAAGTTATCCATCCTGAATTGGGGTTGGTGGTGCAGGTACTTTTCAGAGTCCTTAAAATGTTGTTGTCTAGCTGTTCCAGTAGTGAGAGATCAAGCCCAGAGTGCTTCTCTGATCGTGTTCATATTTTGTGACTTCTGTGTTGAGTGGAGAGGGAAACAGGTGCATTCAGCCATTCAAGTCCTGAAAAACCCAGAGATTTCTTCTTTAAACCTCAAGTATTTTTGTTAGAACTTAAATCTTGGTGGATCTGGGTGTCCAAATCTTCTTTTCTCTCTTAAGAATTGGTCATGTGGCTGAAAAGAAACTACTTAAAACTAGACCTCTTGGTTTTAAACATCTGATATGAGGCCCTGTACCTCACCTAACATTAGCCTCTTAAATCCATTTTCTGCTCTTCCCTGAAGCCGTGATAGCCTGTCTGCCTTAAGAGTCTGGTTTACGCATGTAACTACAATTGTTATTGGGAAAACCATGTACCGATCAATCTCTAAAGTATCAACATACTATCTTTTCATAACTCCTCTTTGTTCCCTTGGATAAAACACATTTACTGTGGGATTTTGTCAGATTCCTAAGGAATTCAAAGTAACTGCTATGTGCCTCTAGTGCATTGTTTGCAATGCAACATCTTAAAGCATTTATCAAAAGTAAAATTAAAAGTATGCAGTGATCATTCTCTCAAGTAAAACCACATTTTGCTAATTCAGAAGCTGGTTTGTCATGTTCTTCTTGCTGAATTATAGAAATAACTGTTTAAAAAGGAACCTATGTGAAGGCATCTCTTCAATTTTCATTTTACTTTCCAAGGTTTGGTAATGTTGAAAATAAATACATTGTTTTTACCTCTGATTTGCCCGCAGAAAATAAATAAATAAATATTTTCATCATTATTTCTTTGTAATTAGAAGAGATACAATGTTTTAATCAAGAGTTGAAACATTTCCATTGTGATTCACCAGCCCTACATAGCTGGTTTTGTTAGGCAGTTATTTGAAGAAAGGGATTATTAGTCTTTCCTCCCCCACAACACATACCATGCTTAGAAAACAAAGTCTTCTGATAAATAACTACTAGTGAGAGTAATGGTTGTCTTTCAGGACTTTAGTTTCACTTCATTTGGTTTATTTTTTCATTTCTTTGAATAAACACTTATTTAGACATCTATTTGTATGGATGCCCAAACAACTGTGAATTTATGGAATTCTTGTGCAATGTGGTATTATTTTAGTACCTTTACTTCTGTGAGTTTAAACAAGAAAGACCTAAATGCTGCCTGCTTTACCTGCATACCTCCATTGCTCATACACCCAACCATTAGACTTGTCTTAATTGAAATTCTCCAAGAATATAGGCTACTCAGAAAATCAAATTCTACAAGAACTGAGAAATACAGAATCTTACTTTTTGTCTATTGTTCATATTCTATGCTAAAATGGATGAAAAACATCTTTTTCTGGGGGTTTTCTACTTCAGTCAATAATAGGTCTCCATAGTTTTGGGCTTCAGACTGATTGAAAAGTCTTACACTTTTTTTCTTGGTTGGATAGGTAGTTTGTAGTCAAACAGAAAATCTTGGCTTCATTTTGCTTCATGAAGCTCCCACATAGAGGAAAACACACACTTAGGGGGGAGGAAACAAACAAACAAACAAAACCCATAATGTATCAGTGTATCAATCCTTCTTTGTTGGCTCAAAGCTTGCTTTCTGAGGCATTTCTTGCGATAAGACTCTGAGTGATTTACTGAGGAGGCAAGTGATGGGTGCTACTGTGTAACAATCAACATCACTTTATGGACTTTTGAAAGCACCTTCCTCCAGAGCTGTTTGCCTCCGGAAGAGAGTGCTCAGGAGTATTTACTGATGGAAGATCTGGCTTGTGACTAAATAGTCCCAGCTTGGTATGGGAAAACTGGGGAACGATACCATCGTGTCCTGTGAAAAACAGGATGCAGGTGGGCATCCCTGCTCCCTCTTATCTGCTGGCAAGGCCTGGAAGATGGGAACAAGAGTTTCTGCAGATCCCAGAGCCAAAAGCTGCCACTCCAAGGAGAGCTGACTCAACCACTTTGGATTCGAGCTGTCGCTCCAAAGAGTGCTGACTCAACTACTTTGGACTTATAAATAAGTTTGCACTTCCATTGGAAATTGTCACCATCATTGTCGTAAATGGAACGAGAACGCCCAATGACCCACCACCACTGAAGATCAGTGGCTGAACTACGAACCATGTTGGACCCACGGTGGTGACTATCTCCCTCTTGCTTCCTAGAAAGACTCCTTGCTTCTATTTCCTATATTTTCTATCACCCTTCTTCCCTTCCGCTCCTCCCTGAATGACTAGGATTTGTAATAAACTGGTTGGACCAACATTTGAGCCATTGTTTCTTAATCTCACATGGGGTATATATGTATCAAAGAACCTCCTCTCCCTCCAATAAATTGGAGCGAGACAATCAGCATTTCTGCATTCAATTTGCAAGAATGATGTGCACAATGTGTTGTGAAATTTCTAACTGCCATAGAAGTTACTTTGAAGAAAAATAGAAATTTAATTACATCCCAAACCCACCTAGCACTGTGTTTTCTTCCAATTCTGGACATATCCTGTATGTTCATTAATGAACATAATTTTTGCATGAATATAAGAGACAACAGAAAGATCATTTGTTGGTGCATACTGCATGTAACTATTTTAACTCTGCCTTATTTCTGCCTGTTGTCTCTTTACAAGCTAAATTCCACTTATATTTACAATCTTTATAAAGAAAGCATCGAGTACCTTTGATAATGTTTTCAGATTTGTATATATGTAGAGTCTAGACTATGTTGTACAGATATTTTATAATATGTCAAAATCTTTAATGTTAGAAAAGGTGTCTAAGATCATCTAGTCCAACTGTCCACCTACCACCAATATTACCCACTAAACCATGTCCTGAAGTACTACATCTACCTATTCCTTAAATATCTCCAGGGACAGGGACTCCTCCACCTCCCTGCACACTTTGTTCCAATGCAATACCATTCTTTCTGGAAGTAACTTCTTCTTAATATTCAATCTGAACCTCTGTTGATGCAACTTTAGGCCATTCCTTCTTCTTCTATCTCTGTTACCTGGCAGAAGAGGCCAACTCCCACCTTGCCACAACATCCTTTCAGGTCATTGTAGAGGGCAATAAGGTCTTCCCTGAATCTCCTCTTCTCCAGGCTGAACAATTCTAGTTTCCTTGGCTGCTCCTCATAGGACTTGTGCTCCAGATCATTCATCAGCTTCACTGCCCTTCTCTGGACATATAAAACCATATATGTTTTAGTATTTTATATTATACTTATATTATATTTTGTACACATGTATATATAAAATGTGTATATCATTTTACCTTGTCCTTCTGGAGATGGGCTGACTAGACTAGTGTGAGATACTCAAAACAGTGCATCCACACTGTGTTTATGAAACACTGCAATTAGATTTATTGTTTTTATCTGTACCTAATAATTCTTAGCATCCTGTCTGACCGCAGCTGAGTATAAAAGTGACATTGCCAGAGAAATATCCACACTGACTTCTATGTACCTGTTCAAAATGTTAGTAATATGTATCACTGTATATGTGTGGTTAGAATTGTTTCAACCTAGTGAAGTTGTTTTGTATTTACTGACAATGTAGAATTGAATAGAATCATAGAATCATTTGAGTTGAAAGGGGCCTGTAAAGGTCATCTGCTCTAACTTCTCTGCAATGATCAGGGACACCCACAGCTAGATCAGGTTGCTCAGAGCCCTATCCAACATAAACCTTGAGTGTCTCTAGGGATGGGACCTCCACCAGTACTGATAAAAAGCATGCGCAGCCATGAGCTGAGGACATCCCTAAATCACAGATGGTGAAGAGGATGTGTGTGGTTAAAAAGCATAATATATCTTGCCTTTTTCTTCTGTGATTTCCAAAATCCTTTAAAATCACCCTGCAGTACAGACAGGAAAACAGAGTAGATGGGTTTGGGGAAATGCCCTGATATACATATAATCAATCTTAAAATATGTTGCTAGTAATGGCTAAAAAAGACAGAAAGAAAAGAATATATTGTATATTTGTTTTTATAACTTTATCAACACATTTGTGGTACTCTGCACTGAAGAAAGCATATTTCATTAACTGCATCCTGTCTGACCACTTCTCTGCAAGTCTGTATCATGATTTGCTGATTTTATTATTTTAAATAATATTTAACATCAGAAAGATTTTCAATTCATTGTTTGCTCTTTTTTTCTTCTTTCTTAATAAGAATGTTGAACAGCCCACTCCTCTATTCACTTCTCTTTTACCTAGGTAGAGGAAAATCTACAGATGCTATTAGTCTGGGTCACCAGCACTTATTTGCTAATTGAGTCTTGGATACAAGCCTGATCGATCTATGAACCATGGTTTCCTCCAACATAAGAAACATAGACTCTTTACCGATCTCTCTCCTTACCAGTCTCCCTTTTTTAGAACTACTCTTAACTGTAGTTTTTGCCAATTTGGTTGAGTGATTTGACTAGGTTATCTGTAAGTATCAAAGTTAGGAAACTTTGGAAGCTGAAGTACTCTATGGAAATATTGCTATGTCTTTGTCCTTGTCCACATGTCCACGTCTCATGTTGCTGCATTCTTACCTTACATTCATTCTCCCCAGGGTATCTGTTAGGCAGCTGAGGGTAGGTAGAGAACTAATTGTATTGGGTTTGGTTCCAGGTCTGGCACTTGAAACTTATATATTGGAAAATAAATTATTTACACTAAGCACACTAATGGACCACAGCATGGACCCAAACAATTTACCAGCCCAGGCTAGGCAGCTCATATCCATGTACAATGAATAAGGAAAGTTAGATGGCTTTGGCTGAGAGCCACAAAAGCCATCGCAATAATGCTCACACCTACTAGGAAACAATGATTACATGAGGAGAGTATTTGAAATCCTACCTGTCTTCTGCCAGATTAATTACATGCACTGAAACAAATATGTTTGTATGTGTATTCTTTGTATTCAGACAGACCATTTTATATCTATGACTGGCTACCTAATTTTGTTGTAAAATATGAAATTAATTTTGAAAAAGGATGTCAGTTTCTCTGTTTTACAAAAGAGATAAATTTACATGACAAGGAAGAAGTATTAGAATACTCCTACCCCTGACCAAATAATAGTTTGGATCTGTTTGGACAGATGCGATAATATTCAGCAGATAGTTCTCAAGCTTGAATGCTGCAAGATTATTTCTAGGCTCTACACACCTGTATGGCATATAGGAATGGGTTATGTGGGTTATAGGAATTATATTTCAAGTGCATATTATTAGCATCCTTTGTGAGTAGTAAAGGCAAATATTGGTCAGAGGTAAAAGCCTTAGAAATCAAGGTGATAACCTTCAAAAAGAACTGCTTTTGCAACAAGTGAACCAGGCCCATGTGCTTTATCTAATTAATCAGAAGCTTGCAATGTTCTTTCAGACTTGAATTTGGAGGGAGATGGCCATTAGGCATACAAATCAGCAATGTGATGATAAGGGTTACAAGGCAGGTCGTCCACTTGCACTGTAATGGAAAATTCATTTTCTTCCACTTCTCTTGCTAAGCAAGTGGGAATTCCCAAGTGGATGTAGTCTAGGCCAACTTATCTCATTAATGGGAGATCCCATGACTTTTTGTACCTCATTATAGATGGAACAATGTCCTCAATGGACATATGACATTTTTCTATTATTATTAATATACATTTTTTGAATTAGTATCCTTTGCCCTTCCTCATCCCTATAGCAAAATCCCCATTTGACTATTATCAGAAAAGCTGCAGCAGTCTCAGCACTATTAGATTTATAGAAAGAAAAATTTGTGATGGTTTGTCTTTCCATTAGCATTTTCACATAGAACAGTTGTATTCACCGTTTTATGTGTATAATGGAATATCCCTTAATGCATACCATATTCTCTTCACCCTACTGCAATATTTCTGATGCATATTAAGAAGAATTTGCAGCTCACTGCTATATGTGAGTCTCATAGAGGTATGAAGCTATGAAATACAATATCAAATTAATGTATTCTCTCAAGTAGGAGATTCAGAAGAGTTTTTATCTTCATTTTACATATTTTGATAATATACATGTATTCTAAACACTGCTTTTCTTGCTGAAGTAGCTTAATATTATGATTATTTTTATTTCACACACAGAATTCCTTGA
>PPHD01022862.1:0-12675 GCA_002909625.1 Bambusicola thoracicus | reverse complement strand
ACAGATGATTTTTGCAAGTTTGGACAATTCTTTGGACAGGCAGCCAAGCAGCATCCCAATTAACCAAAGAGCTAAAAACATCCATGAGATATTCTTTGCTGGTTGCTACAAGTGAAGGCAGCTGCAGTGCAGAAGAAGGTTAATTACAACTGAAGAAAGACAACTGTGGGACCTGGTCCTGCCTATATAAACCCTCAGCATTCCTCTGGGCCAAATCCTGAAATCCTTTTACACAGTATTTTATTTGCTCACGCTTCCTTTATCTTCCAGCTTGAATTCAGTGCATACAACATATCGGCTGCCGAGGCGGAGTTATGGGATGTGCTGGGAAAGGAGCTCCAAGCTAGCAGCAATTTGCATGTTTAATTAACTCTATAATCAGGACACTTGGGCAAGACTTTTTCCAAGGAAACATTCTTCACCTGGAAGTGTGCCAGTGTCAGAAAGAGAAACTGTCTGTAGAAGCACACATGCTTCCCAAGGCAGGAATGGGGGCTCGGTCCCAAGGGAGCGAAAGGGCCCTCCTCCCTCCCCCCCAAAATTCACAGCTGAAGCTTAGGTGAAGGCATTCTTATTACTGCTAAGACAACAGCAGATTAAATAGGATGAACCAATCGGCTATACTTCTTGTAAAGTTATCCCCAGAGATGAATGTACAATGTTGTTATGGAGGCTGCAGTGGTGTCTGCAGCGTAACTAAGGCTGACAGACTGCTTGCATGTGGGTGGCTGTCTTCTTTCCAGCTGTGACCAGCTGAATTATATCACCTGTCCCACTTGATATATTAGGATATGCCCAAACTCAAGATGCATGTTGCTGCAATAGGGAAATTAATGTCCACCACTGGAGGCAATTAATAATGATTAGGAGAAAAACAGCAGGGTTAAATCTGTGCATTTAACAAAGTGTTCATACAGCTTTTTTTATACTATACTTCAGCCACTGGGTTCTCTCAAATTTCTACTCTTTCGGGGGGGGGGGTTGGGCCAACCTTATCTTAATGTGGAAACTTAGCTGAAATGTCAAAGTTGTTTCAGTGAGACATGTTTATTCATTACTTAATTCCAACTCTGGCATGTGGAAGAAAGCATCAAACATGCCTGGGTGAAGGATTCTAGAGAGAAAAATGTTAACATTCACTCGTGTCCATTTTCATTCAGAACAGCTCAGCTCGACATATTCATGTTTGAAGTTGCCAGCATCTCTTTGATTTCTGGGCTCTTCAGCTAGTGTACTAAAACATGGCAGCAAATTGGCACATGGAAAATTTGCAATGCTCACTTTAGTGCAACTCCTTAATTACCATAGAAAATGGTGAGTGATGGCTTATTAATTTCTTTTTTGTGGCCAAAATGTGATTTCAGATACGAATCCTGGGCATGTAATAGGAATAGGATGCTCTTGCATATTTTAAACCTCCAGGATACAGGAAGCTTTGCGGTGTAACGGTGCTTCATGAATCTCTGTAAGAAAACACAAAGCCTGTATTGCCAAATACAGGCATTCCAAACTGTCTCTAAAACTTCAAGGAATCACTTTCATGCAGTTTTAATAACAGTGAGATTCCTTAATATTCCTGACATTTAGAGCAGACATGCACACTCTCAGATCTTTTATCTGCTTTTGTTTTTTTGACTGCCTTTTTTCACATTTTCACACCTTTCTTTGAAACTACAAAGACAGAAGTCTAGAAGGAAAGCTGCAAACTAAAACTCCAACCCTTGAAAAAGAACATGCTAATCATGATAAACAAACTAGGAAGAGTCTGCAGTGGGATGCATGATGGCAGGAAAATGCCTTTCTTACTCTAAAGTTCCACCTCAAGTCAACTTTCAGGGTCAGGCAAGAATTTCCATTAAAACTGAGGGATGAGTATCATAGATTTCACCAACCCAATAGCCATTCTCTCTTCATAGTCAGGATGGGGATGGGGATTATGGTGGGGAAATGCATCAGAAATGCTCATAACCATTCACATTTTCCTTGCTAGTTACATCTTTCCAAGCTTCTTATGTGATAAAACGTGTTCTGGGACTACTTCTCCATTGTCATGCTTGTGGAATACGGTAAGGTCATTTACAAAATGTTGAGAAGTTTGTCTTCATTCATGTGTTTAATACTCTTTTTCTTCTACTTCAAGCTCAGTACAAATATAATGCAGAAGCACTCCTCAAAATGAATGAAAACACTGCAAGTTCACTACTGGTGTGCAGCATAAGTCCTGCAAGTTCATCAGATGCACACTGCCCAATTTATTTTCTGCATACAAATGACAATACAGAAATACTTTTCATAGAATCACAGCATGGCATGGGTTTGGAAGGGACCTTAAAGACTACCCAGTTTCAAACCCTTGCTGTGGGCAGGGCTGCCCCCCACCAGCTTAGATTGCCCAGGACCCCATCCAGCCCAGCCTTGAATGCCTCCAGGGATGGGGCATCCACAGTTTCTCTGGGCAGCCTGTGCCAGTGCCTCACTGTAAAGTAACAAATTTCCTCCTAACCTCTAATCTAAATCTCCTCTCTTTTAGTTCAAAATCATCTGCCCTTGTTCTATCACTGTTAGACTGTGTAAATAGTTGATCTTCCTCCTGTTTATAAGCTCCCTAGTGCTAATAATTGATAAGGAGCAGCATGTTTGCTCATCTGGAAGTATGAGAAATGTCTTTGACTAGAGCTGAAGTGGGACGCTTTTCAACTGAAACCTAAGGGTTGGAAGGAATGTTACTTTATTACTGTGAGGCATCAGATTTTTTGGGAGGTTTTGCATGCTTAGCTTGTTTTCACTGGGTCTGCACAGGTTATTTAACTTAGATTCAGTTCTGAATACAGAATTGTCAGAATTCCTTCACTTGCTGGGGAAAAATATACTTCTTTGGTGTTCATGACAACGGATCCATACAAAACATACTTCACTGAAAATAATAAAATAGTCAAGAAGTAGAGAGAATTACTTAAAACATATCAATTTCTGGAATAATAACACAGAAGTTGAGGTAAAAGTAGAAAATAATATCAACAGGTCATGCAGAATGAGCTAGGCAGAGACAAGAGATTCGCTCAACAGACATGGCACCAACTCTCATCAACTTGGCCTGAGCAGAGTATTTGCTATTAGATACAGACTCCTGCATAAAACATGGTGGTAACTATTGCTCTGAACGGGCTATTTCTTGTGAAGAGAGAAAGGTGTCGGCAAGACAAATGGGGCCATAAACATTATTTCAAGACCAAGTACAGAGATACTAAACAAGACATTGCCTCTCCTGTGAGAGGAAGGGTTGTCATAAGGGTTTCCACGTTCAAATTGTTGACTGATCTTTGATGACTATAACAATATTAATTGAAGAACATATCTACTCTGTATGGTAATGAAGAAAGTAACTGGTGACAGAAAGGCAAAAAAAGTCATTCTGTATGAATGGAAATCTTGGATTGCTTCAAGTATCCTCCCGAAATATCTGTAAATCTAGGCTTCCTTGCTGACAGGGCAAAACAACTGGGAAAAGTTGTATAAATCTTACTGTGGATCCAAGATGATAGTGATTAATAATAATAATTAAAATAATAATGAATTTACCTCTACTTGAGGCCAATTGGTCTCAGGGAAGACCTGGCTTTTGTGACAGCTATCATCACAAATCTATGGGTTACCTGCTTTGTCCCAAGAACTATATTCTTCATTTGCTGAATTAGCCTTCAGTGTACAAATGAGAGCATAGGCAGGTAGCTTCTCTATCTGAAAGTTAATTTTCTCTGCTATTATTATTTTGACTTAGTTGACTTACAGCAATTATTTATGCAGACCTATCTCTCTAACCTAATCAGTTTCAACACATTTTTTTCTCCAGAAATCAACCTTGGGTGGCAGGAGAAAAGCTATTATTTCAGATGCTGCTTTATTGGATGACAATAACAAGCGTATAGGGAGTAATTGCTCAATCCTGTTGTTGGTTTTTTAAGATATGAGCTATAGCAGGCTGGGTTGGACCAAGGAAAGGAGCAGACATCTGTTCACAGGTCCTCAGGCTATGTTTTCTTGATCTTTCCTCATCACAATGCCTTGATTTAAGAACAAGGAGTGCTGTGTGCAGCTGGAGAGCGAAAATGCTGATATTTTTCTCTTTGTCCATTGATCTGAGCACTGCCCTACATGGATCTGAAGGGTTTCAGTGTGTCTCACAAATCCCAGTGAAATTGACTCTCATTTATCCTGTTATTTGGCTATTTATTGTTGCCCTTTTCTTCCCTGTGGGCCTAGATGTGACACACGGGTTCATGCTAGCATTTTCAAACACTGCCTGTGCAGCTGGATTAATAGCAAGACGGTCAGCTAGAAGCCTGCTTTGGGAAGATTTTTTTTTTGTATTCTAAAAATAAAATTTGCCAGATGTTTATTTAGAAAGCTGGCAGAGCGGACTGAAAGTAATTCCCATTTCTGCAAGTGGAAACTGGAATTCACTATTACTGGGCATTAAATGTTCGGATGTTTTTCTGAGGTCCTTAAATCTATTTCATTTCCATGTTGACAGAGATATTAGACAGCTGTTGGAAAATCTGTCCCTTCTTTCAGTGCTGCAGCAAGAAAGCTTTCCATTTAACTACTGGGGGGTCAATAAAGCCCTTTAATGTACTAATCAGTGCTGAGTGAGGTGAAGGAAAGTATAAGAAAGAGTTCTTTCACTTCAGCTTTGTGCGAAGCATCGGCTCTTTCAGCTTACTGCTGTCACTGCTGGCTCTATTTGTGACAGACTGGAGGGCTGAAGCGTGTTTCTGAATGGTGACTCCAAGGACTGGATGTAGGATCAGCAAGAGGTTCTGCTTTCTGCACGCTTTTGGGATGGAGCAGGAGATTGTCCCTGCACAGCCCACTGGTGGGTAGGGACAACTTGACCCTTCGTGTAGGATCTGTGACAAGCCACTCTTGGGGGGTTCAAAGGGGTGTCGCGCTTTTTTTGTGGTGTTTCTGCAGACACTGCCTTGTGGCCATCTCCTCTCTAGCTTGCAATCAAGCGACATCACTATGGAAACTGCCTGCATGGAGGAATAACATTAGGGGAGGCAGTCTGTATTGTTAGCTCTCCTTAATGCAATATGTGTCTTAGTCTTTTCTCCCAAAAGTGGAATTAGTGTCTGGTTTTGCTCTTTATGGGAGCTCTCTTATCCCAGCTGTTTTGCTTCCCCACTTCCCCAGGCCATTCTTTCTTGACACCTGATTTTTCTTTCTCCTCACTCTGCTCTCTGGGCGCTCACATCCTTGCTCCCTGGGCATCTGACACTGCCAGCTCAGCTCTCCCCAGCTGCTCCCTTTCCTCTCCTGCTCGCAAGCTGTTCTGACATGATCCAGGCACACTGGTGCCACTGCCCTTAACAAAAACAGCTCTCCTTTCCTTTTTCTTCTTAATATGGCACAGAAGGAGGCCCAGGCGGGGCACTACAGTGATGTCCTCCACCTTCTCCCCAGATGCTTCATCAGAATTTCAATCTTCTGAGGAATATACAGTGTCCAAGAGGCTAACAGCATGGCTGCTCAGGAAGAGAATCCAGCTTCATCCCAGCTCCAATGCGAGCTTTCAGCAGGCTGTTGAATATAGAGTTGCACATTCAGTTGCCCTCTTCAGATGAGAGAAATTTGAGAGAGTATATTATCATCCCTTTCAATTCAGAAATACATGGCTAAAAAACTCTGTACTGGTGGTGACCCCTGAGGATGACAGAGTTCACTTGTTTCTCTTCCAACCTTGGCCCTCAGTAGTGCCGTGCTGTAGCTCCAAGCCCCTGGTTAGCTATCTGCAAAGCATCTATAGCATCCATTCCATAAAAGAGCTCCAAGAGGGTGCACAGTTCCAACCTCCATGGAGGCAGGACTGTAGAATTTCATGCATTCACATTTTGAACAGAGCTTATAGGGATATTTTATAATAATTTTCCAAGTGGATGCTTGGTCCTGAAAGTCAGTAATCTAACAGTATGCAAGAAGTAAAAAATATTTTCTGCTGGTGTAGGCAGTGAACACACCAGCACTCTGACATGAATGTAAATACTTCGCAGTTGTTTGCTATTAAATTTTTTTAAATCAATTTTCCAATAACTTTAAATACTTGGGCAAAATCTTGTAATAGGTTAGGTAATCATTTTAGCTTTTATATCATTATGTGAATTCAGGCACATATTTATGCTAAAATCTTTCCCACTTGCATACCTCTTACACAGATTACAAAAGGAGTGCGTTATAGACAATAAAACCCGGAGGGATGTGGGGGGTTGCCAATTGTCTGCTATGCCATTAAGCACAGAGACGGTGATGCTGGCCATTGCTTAGGAAAGGAAAAACAACAAGTTTACGGTTCCTCATTTCCCATGGCAAACAGATTGCTTATTTTAATTTTGAAAATAAAACGATGGAGGCGATGTGGGTCTGTAAATAAGAGTGTGCATCTCAATTTTCTGCAAATGCTTAAGTGGTTTACATCTGTTTCCTCCCAGTTGTATTTCTCCAACATGAATTTCCATTTTAAAAAGAGTCATAAAATCACTACTGTTTCTCTGTGGATCTATTAGCAATAAAATAGCCTACAGAGGTTTGCACAGCCATGGAAAATGTACAGTGATAATAGGCTGTCCTGCTGTTACATGGCTTATGCAAACTTTACATTTATCACTGCAGAACCATCTATCCGCAGGGTTGGAAGACAGCAAACAACTGAATAAAAAAGGCCAAAAGAAGGAAGATGATACAGAAAGCTCTATATACACATCATTAATCAGACATGATGAATTCTCAAACTTGAATATATGTTTTCTCAGAGCCAACCAAGGGAAAAAAAAAACACCGGTCACAATCTGAAATGCAAAACTTTGAATAAAACTAACCTCCTTTACACTGGTTTTGCACTAAGGGACAGAGAAATAAAGAGAAAAACAGAGGGAGAAAACTTATTTTCCTATCTGTCTGTTAGCTTTCATTTATGGCACTGTTGCTGTCCAAAGACTAACATCTCATGGAAAAAAACTTGTGGGCTGTCTGATACCGGAGCCACTCAGTAAGCAGTGAAAGTCAAAGTGTCAGGAGTGTGAAAAGACAGGAGCCTTATCTAGACCCAGGAGGATCCCTAAGCTGTGATGACCCATCCACCAGAATCAAACACACCATTTTTCATAGCCAGCCACAAAGCCAGTGTTGTCCTAATTAGGCATCTCCAGCCAGGCAGGGATTTACAGACTGCTCAACCTGAGCAGGAGAGGGCCCCAGGTCGACTAAACCCTAGAGAAAACTACAAGTGGCAAGTGTAGGATTATAGCTGGAGGTCTCCAGAGATTTGCCACCACACAGAAGATTCAGTCTGTCCAATTCCTGCACGGCCCACGGTGTGCTGGAAGATTCTCTGAGGCAGCTGGTGCCTGCTAGCATCCTGAGCACATTGTCTGTTGGACAGCTATGCTTCCTGCCTGTGGTCACCAAGGAGGGTGGCTGGAGAACCATCAGTCCTGCTCTCGGCCACAGCAGGACTGCTTAGCATCTTCTAGAGGAATGATTGGCTGTGGATCCTACAGAAGGACATAGAGATCTTGTTTGCCTCAGTCTAATATAAATATCAATCAGGATGAAAGCAACTGGCTGCCCTAACATGGGTGGCAAACAGCAACAGTGACATTGATGGGTGCTTCTTAGCTCAGATCAGAGAAAGAAAGGGGAAGAAGGGACAAATAAAAAGGGAAGAAAGTGGCTTCTGAAGGGTCAGTAAGATTGGTAAGAAATAAAGCTTTTTGCAATTTGGATAGATTCCTGCTAGTATTTGGACTGCTAGCTTCAGAAACTCAGAAAAGCACCCAGAACAGACACACATTAGTCTGGTTGCCTAAACAATAAAAAAGTGAATAAAGAGAATTGATTCCTCATGGGAAACAAAAGACATATATGAGATCAGAAAGAGCAATGATTTCTTGTACGTGACTTTGGAGTCAAAAGCAAATTGTCAGAAGCTTATTTTCAAAGGTCTGTGTGCTAGCTTCTCTTTTGCACGAATGCATCATCATTTTCTCTCATCAGAGATCTAGAGGGAGGCATGACAGCAGCCTCTGTTGCTTGTAAATGATACACTGGAAATGTAGGACAGTGTTGATGGAGTCACAGTTTCATAAAAGTACCTCTGTGGATGAGTTTGGTCCTATGAGGCCATCTCAGTGCAAAGGTATTTTCAGCTGAATGTGTGCACAGTTGGAAATTTTTGCTTTGTGTCCACAAGTTTAGCTGCTGACTGTTTTAGGAGAGATGTATAAGTCCCGGTGATGGTGAAGCACTCTCAGATTTCAAGATCAGTGAAACAGCTTCAAACAACTCCATCATGCTGAAAGGAGCTACTTTCTTATGTCCTCTCAGATGATAATTTTGCTATTTTATGTGCCTTTAGGTATCTTGAAGGTTTTTTTCTTTATCTAGCTCCTCTGATGGGGCCAATGTGCAATAAGGCATCTTCATTATTTCAGAGAGTAACTATTACCCAATGACTTTTAAAGGTAGAGTTATTGATTGTTGCAATTCAGCATGAAGACTGACCATTGCCCCTTTAGCTCCATAGAAATCCTTTGCTTTCCTTCAACACTAAGGTTCACATACCAGAGCTTACATCTGCCAGTGATCCAGGACTGACCCTGACTTTACAGATTGGAAGGACTCATAGTCTGCAAGTTATACTATCCAGAGCATTTCTCACATTCCCAGGAAATATGAGGGATCATTTTTCTGAGGGAACATTCCTTGATGCAAGTGAAACCATGGCTGTGTTGTGGCCCAAGCCATGAAGGCAGGATTACAGGTCCTGGTTTTCACTTTGTGAGCAGATGTCATGAAAATTGCATAAAATCATTTCCCTTCTTGTTGCTTTGAAGCTCAAGAATACCTTAATTGTTTCGGAACACCGGGCAGCTTTAGCTCTATATTGACCAGACATAAGATTGCTGGTGTCCTAAAGGGCTGTGAAGCATGCCCATACAAAAGTGGTGTGGTGGTTCTGATAGCGGTACTTGCTGGAGATGACTTTC
The DNA here is from genome assembly GCA_002909625.1 of Bambusicola thoracicus. Classification (NCBI taxonomy): domain Eukaryota; kingdom Metazoa; phylum Chordata; class Aves; order Galliformes; family Phasianidae; genus Bambusicola; species Bambusicola thoracicus. The sequence continues at coordinate 3,634 of PPHD01022862.1, read as the reverse complement.
CTGTGTATGACTGGGAGGATTTTTTGCTGTGGTAAAGAAAAAGGTCTAAAAGATTTAACCCCTGGTATTATAGTATGACAACTCTTTTAAAGATTGGACACACAAAAAATACATTATTCTGAAAGTCCTAAGTACAGTAGCAGGGACAGGGATCCTAGGAGAAGGAGAAAAATGATAGCATGAAATTCATCAAAAAAACATTAAGAAGTGTATAGAATGATGGTGTTACTCAGTATCGGGTGATTTTCCATCTCAAACAAGTGGTAATAAGCAAGTGTTTAGCAAACATCTAGGGGACACAGGACTGCTTATTGGGTGAAAAAGCAGGGTTATGATCTTGAGCAACAGGATTTTTATTATGAATTGCCTTTTCATACTCGACTGTTACTAACACTGCCATAACACTGCATTAGGAATGTTAATACAATTGTTATGGTTAAATTCCAACTCAACTTTGAGTAATAAATGCGTTCCTGTCTAAAAAATCCCTTCAATTTCAGTTGGGTGGATGCCTGCACTCAAGCTTTTCAGTGCACACACAGAAGAATTGCTCAGTTCAGCCCTGAGATGGCCACAGTTCAGAGGTGTTTCACAAATTGCCGGAGTCTGCTGAGCTCAGAGGAATACATGAACATCTTGCAAGGCCTTCTGCTGGTAAAGGCTGCCTATGAGTCCACAGGTGCCCAGGCATGGTTGGAATCTATAGGCACTCCTGGCTGCAGATGGCTAAGAAGGAAGACCCACCTGAGCTACCAAGGTAAGTCCAGCCATGGGGAACAGTTCTCCTCCACGATGGGGCAAGGGGGAACTGGTGGGTGCCCATGGAGAGCCACCACCCGGAGAAAGAGGGTACATGCCAAGTGACTTGACCATGAAATCACATCATTTCTAAAGAATCATTTCTCTAGCTTTTTAAGGTCATGTCATGGAAACGTTTGTTAAGCCTGCTGAAGAGAGGAAAATCCTGGGTAAAACACCTTGAGGGTCATTCAAAGCAGTGAAAATATCTTACTGCTACTCAACCTCGTTAAAAGAGGAAAACTCAATGAGCTCCTGCAACTCCCACTGGCAGCAGCTCCATAACATCATCACTGATCTGAACCTTAGGACAACGCTCTCTCTGCTGACAGCACTCCATAAATAAAACACTTCTACTCATTACTAAAACCTGAAAAAACTCAGAGAAGAGAAATGTCATGTGCTAGAGTATAATGATATTACCCATCTGAAAGCAAATGCTCCTATTTTTTTTTCTTCATATTGTAGATGATATTGAAAAGACTTGGTATATGCTATCAGTAAGGTTACACGTAATTTAATTTTTTTTTTCTCCAGGAATCTTCCCACTTTCTAGAGTTACTGAATGCCATAGAGGAAAGGAACAAGTTTAAAAAACAATTAGTAGGACATGTGGTGCTCATTCTTGGCTGAAGCTGCACATTCTCATCTGCCTGAAAATACTCAGCAGTCGTTCATGAAAAATGTTTTTAAACTAATGAGCTATATTTGCATTCCCCTTAGAATGGATTCAGAATTTTTCATCTACACTGCACCATGAAAAATGGATGTGTTTTTCACAGAGGTAATTTGAACATAAACCACCGTATCAATGGAAGACAACCTTTGCAGAAACTTTTTAACTTAGCACATTCCATTTGTTTTCGCTGGGGAAGGTCAAACTTGTGTGAGAGATGTAAATTTCATGCACAAACCTAGATGCTGATGAGATTTGTTTTTGCAGATAATCTGCAGCAGAGAAATTTTTCATAATGTCACTGCAAAATAAATTAAAATGTTCATCTTCATATGGCTGGTTCCATTGCATTAAAATAAATGTTGCAAGCTCATTTAATTAGTATAGTTAGGAATGTCTCTTCCCTGCTTCACTGACTCTCCAAATCACAAGTTAATTTGTCAAAATCAGACCATTGTTTTTCCTTCATTCTTCATTACTGAAAAGACAGCCCCATTTAAATAAATGTTTATGCTACAGAGAGCAGAGCGGTGAACAACCCCAAATATTTTTCTAAGGCGATGTTAGAAAAGTTTTGAGTGCAAAGAGCTTTTGTGTGTGTGTGTGTCTGTGTGTGTGTGTGTGTGTATTGTTATTGGATATTTGACTAGCTGGAAAGGTACAAAATTGAGCAGTCTGCTGTAACTGATGATGTTGCGCACGCCATCTCTCATGCCAGCGGCTACATGCACTTGGAAGCAGTTTTCTTCTATGTTTTCAAAGACAAATGATGACAAAAGATACAACCTCTATAAATTACCCTAATCAAATCATTCTCTTCAAGAACTCTTGGTTAATCAATTAGTCAGTGTTCACAGTTCTTATGAATATCACTTCAAAGCTTTCCATTGCATTGCTCTCTTCCAACAGCAAATATTTAGAACACTTTATTAAAAATAAATAAATGAAAACAATAGCACATACAGCAAATAGAGAACTTCTGCAACCATATGGAGCCCATTAATACAAAGCAAACATTTCAGATTAACAGATATCACTGAGGTAGCAGTTACTTGAATTTCTTTTTCTTTTTTTTAGTGACTCAGTTATTACTCACACCAGGGTATTTCAGAGGGCATGATCACAAATAGATGGAAAAGACCACTAGATCATCAGCTGAGCCCCATACTAATGCATTTTTACACTCTATGAGGCAGATGCTCCTTCTGTGGCACACACTGCAGGACTGTTCTCCAGCCTTCTCCAAAAGTCTTTTCAACCTAATGGGGAAAGCAGTTACAGCTCAGTGCTGTCTTCCTTCTAACTGAGAAGATTCAGAACAAACCAGTTAGAAGATTCCTGTGATTTTTCTTATCAAATGGAAGATTCGGAGTTTGGTTGTGTTGGGTTTTTTTGAGGGGAAGTTTCTTTTCTGCTTACCTCTCTTCCCCTTATTTCTTCTGTGGGTTGTCTGGAAGAGGGCAAGTTGGGGCACTAAAGAGCACACTTTGCTCTTTGGCATAGGGGTATTTTAAAATGATATTCAAAATAAGTACCTAATATGAATCTTATGATACCAGGAGTGAGAGCAAACTCTATTTTCTTTTAAAGAGTTTCAAGATGAACCTTGTTTCATTAATAAATTATGTCATTATTGGAGAAGTTTAATTGCAGTGATACTTCATGAATTCACAGTAAAAGCATGCTATATATTAATGGTAGGCATATTGACTACCAGGCATGGGAACTCTTGTGAAATGTAGAAAATAGTCACACACAGTTGTTAGGAAAGTCCCTCCATGTCCACCAGAGGAGCTGAAGAGAAGGCAAGACGAGGAGAGGCCCAGCCTTGAGGCTGTCCTGTCCCATAAGTTACACAAGGAGAAGTTGCTAAGGAGTGCCTGGTTCAAGGAGACAAAAGCCTTGGTGCCTGCTGGAAGCTGCTGAAGGCCATTTTCACTCCCACAGATGTCTGGAGAGAGGATTGTCCCTCACTACAAGAAAGACACTGAGGCCCTGGAACATGCCCAGAGAAGGGCAACAAAACTGGTGAGGGGTCTGGAGCACAAGTCGTATGAGGAGCGGCTGAGGGAGCTGGAATTGTTTAGTCTGGAGAAGAGGAGGCTCAGGGGAGACCTCACTGCACTTTACAACTTCCTGAAGGGAGGTTGTGATGAGGAA
>PPHD01022859.1:0-12677 GCA_002909625.1 Bambusicola thoracicus | reverse complement strand
CTTGAGGAAGGTCATGGCAACGGATGCTAGATATTAGAATATGCCCTGCAGCACGAGTGTAATTAGTACAAAAATCTTCATAGTATCAAAAACCAAAGAGATGGGAAAAAACCTAAAGCCATTATTGAATGCCTTAGTTAATGAAGGTGATCTCTGATTGCTGGCTTTATCTCCCCTCAGTCTTTTGGAAATTAGCTGCCCAGGAGCAGCAGCACGTGCATGTGTCCCTCAGTCACAATAAAAAGGAGCATTTGTCCACCACAAGCAAGGCAGCAGTTCTGACTCTATATGTGATGTTGTTTTCTTCCTTAGGGTGCTATCTTTCTGCCTGGCAACAGAGTAATTGAGCACCCCTGCAATGAAGAGAGTCCAGGAAAGTTCCTTTTTGAAGTTGTACCAGGTAGGATATTCTACTCCTTGTAAAGACTTTGCAGTTGTGTTCTCAGTGACGAATGGCCGCATCTGTTCAGCCAGAACAGAAGCTGAAGGTGATTAATGATTCAATTAAAGGAAAAAAATTGGTTAATTTGTTAATACTTTCATTCATTTTTTTTTTCCCCTGCATACCTCTGGGCAATGCAGGCAAACAGCGTGGTTTTTATTTGTCAGTGTAAACTGTGATTGCTCTGCAGCTGGGGCTGTGGCACTGAGCACAATACCGACAGTACGAGTGGGTTTTGTAATGATTTGAAGTAGAACTGGTTGTTATGGAATGGAGCCTCCAGTGGTAACAGAGGGATTGGTAACTTGGCACAGCCAGCTTCTCACTACTGCATATTTGCTGATGGCATTGGTGCCATCACCTGGTATTGCTGCCTTGTCCCTGTGGGTGGTTAAACTGACTGAACACCACCGAACGTTGCTGCTTTGAAACCCTAAACTTGTTTTTAATGTGTGTTGGTTTTTATCGCTTTGTTTCGTGTTTTTCTGGGGGTGGACTTGTCTAGAGAACGTTGTTCTGCCAACTGAGTGGTTATCCTGAGTGTGTGTATTATTGGAGTGATTTGTGAGGGGTCTCCACATCTGGTTAGACCACTGTGTTTATTCAATGTATTCTCTTAATCCTCATATTACTTGCTAGTGTGCTTTCCAATTATGGCTATTTAAAAGGATAAATTGAGGATAACATTGATGGAAACAAATCTTTGTGGTCTTGCTCTTCAAGCGGAGAATGTCAAGTTACAAGCTTGGCTGTCCTGACCAAAGCATGGTGATTTTTATATATTGTAGAAGTGCAAGTAGTATGAAATAAATTTCCAGAGTGAAGAGAGCAGTCACTCAGAAGGTAAGGAGGAGCAGAGGAAAGTGGAATTTGCAGACACAGCTCAATACAGAGTGCCTTTATTTTTCTTCTCATGTATTTAGTGAGGAGTATGTTCATGAAAGCTATGTGCAATGAAGGGTAAGTATGCCAAGAAAACAAGCATGGTATCTGTGAGGTTTCCTTAGCACTCACTTCAGCTTGAGTTGGTCATATTTTAAACTAGGTTCTCTTGTACTGAATTAAACCTGTTGGTAACTTTCCAGGTCTGGCTAAAATCTTGTTTCCAGTGAGAACTGTTAATGGTTATTTTCAACTGAAGGAGTGCTTTTTCAGGTCATGTCTTCAAGTTAAATTGGAACATAGGCTGCCAGCAGTATTTATCTGGTAGGGTTTTTTGGTTTTGTTAGCTTAGTCCTGAGTATGAGATTTTGAATGTGTTTATGGTAGTACCAGTGTATTTGTTTGCCCATTGCTAATAACTGTGCAGCTTTAGCAGTTGATACTGGAGCACTTCTCCTGATGCCATGAGGAAAAAGGTTTGGTTTGGGGGAGTTGAAAATGAAATTGAGACCTGGGCTGACCAGGAAGGCAGATCAGTGCCTGTGGGAATGTTGTCAGCAGATGTCAAATGAAGATGAAACAAGTTTTCCTCCTGTTGTTGTCACCATTGCTCCTTAAGGCCAGCAGTGTCAGCATTTTCCAACAGAACTGTTTGTCACCAGGATGCTCGTACTGACTCATAAAAGCCAGTTTTAGAGGCAGGCTGTGACAACTGGATGTAGTTTATTGGATGTAATAGAGAAAAATATATTGCAGACAAGGTTTTCTTTAACCTCTGTTTACTTTTGTATGAGAGAACAGCTACACAGCAGCAAGATGTGTTTGCAGGGTTTTTAATTGTCAGCCTAACTGCACCTTGTGTGAAATGTACAGCACTGAGGCTCACTCTCTTCTTGGAACTGTGTTCAATAATCCCTTAGGCAGCAGTGACAAGTCCTCTTTTTGCCTGCCGCATCTGGGGGCGGCCTGAAAACTTGCGTGTTTGTTTGTTGGTAATACATGCAAATTATTTTGGGAATGTATGTAGGAGTGGGTTTATACTGTGAAACTAGTTCTCTGTACGTGGCTGTGTCTGAGGATGAATGAAAGAAATGAATGTGTGGAGACAAACATCTTGCAGTTTTGTTGGTGCTCTAATTACAATAGAGTTGCTTAGAATTTGCATTTTCAAAACATTCTGTTCATTCCTTAAGTCATGGCATTGTTTAATGCTTAAAGTTGTTCCTTTTTTTTTCTGTACTGATGAGGTGGTTTCACAGGAGTGAAACTGCCTCCTGTTCTGCCCCAGAGTCCATGTGACCACGAGGTGACTGACTCATTAATAGCCTCTTGTGCTCAGAGCAGCAGTTTCTTTAGGTTTTGGAGATGGCTCCTGAGTTAGGAATTCAATAGCGAATGACTTCTTGGAACAGAAATGAGAAGTCCCTGTTGCTTTCAGGAGGAGGCACTCTGTAAAGCTCAAGTCTGTCCTTAAGGAGATGTAGGGAGCTCAGCCTTCTCTGTGGGTTTCCACACAAGGCTGACTGTGCTTTGGGGTTTTCTGGGTTCCCTGGTGTTATCTGAAGGCAGATTGGGTGAGAGTAGCATGGAGAGTCTTGTTGTGAGGGCCAGTAGCTTTCCAAGGCTGTGTGTAGGAACCTCTGGGACTTGGTCAACATGTGGATGAATTTCTATTTGGATAGTACTGAGTTACAGAGTCACTTGACTGCGGACAAGTGGGGGGAATCAGTTGCCTGAATAAGATTAAGGAACTTCAGAGAAAAATACTTATGTTTACAGGCTGATGTTACAATGGCCATGTGGCCTTACTATATGTAAGTATATGTAGTAGCATATGCCTTACTGTATGGCCACATATGGCCTTACTGTGGCATGTAAAGCAAGGAAGCTAAGTACATAGCTGGAGAACATCACACTGCTTCCATTTCTGTGTAGATGAACTCTACACAGTTGCTGCATGTACAATGTTCAGAAAGCAGTTCGAGTTTCTCCATGGGGATGGGGAGCAAGGTGTTAGTTCACTTGGTGGTACTAACTGAAAACAGACCTAACGGATTGCCACAATGACAACTTCTGCTTCTTCAAGTGGAAGGAAATATTGGATATAAATTGAAATAGGACATGGGCTTAAAATGTTTCAGCTCCCTTTTCAAATGCTTTAGCTGGACAGAATGTGAAACAAAACCAGTTTCAGTAGACTGCCATGTGCAAGTCTGCCTCAGGGCTTAGTTTTGACACTGCTGGTATTTTTCTCAGATATTGTTCAAACATCTGGCTGCTTTTACATCTCACCTTCCCTCCTAAGAATTATTTTCAGGTAGTTTAGAAATCTGCAGTAGGTTTCACAAATTGGTGTTAGAGAAGTGCTCCCAGCTGCTGCTATGGAGGGTGCCCTGCTAAGTAGTTGGAGATTATTTTGGAAAACTTGAGCTGCTGCTGCTCACAGCATGTCTGAGTCTCTCTTCTGGCATGAGATTCTCACGCTGTGCTTTCTCAAAGCAGCGAGCGCTATTTCATTGGGTTTCTAGGTGTACTCTGTAGACTTGGGAAGCCTTTGAATACAGAGCATTTCTCCAAAGCACAGAGCTTTATGAGAGAATGTCTGCAAGGGAGTGAAATATTAATTCCAGGACTTTGAAATCATTAAAATGATTTTTTTTATTAGTCAGAAAAAAAGAGGTGTCCACAGGCCTTTTTTCTTCCTTCCTGTCATCTTCTTCGATTTTTTTTTTTTTTTTAATTGCATACCATCTGGCAAATGAAGGTTTCTGTAGACTGAGTGTTCTGGTAGGGAGCGTGAAGTGGTTTTCAAGTTTTCGATTTTTTTTGTTAGCTTCCTTTGTGTAAAAGGTTGGATAATAAACTTTTTTGCTTCTACCACTGCAGCAGGCTTTCATTCCTCAAAGTTAATGGTTGCTGTTTTATTTTTTCCAGTTCCAAATGCCGTTTCATTTATATAGAAGATCTGTTTTCTATTTGAGTCATCTTAGATGGCTTAGGTTTGTGTGCTTGTGGCCGACAGTTGGCAAGAGGGGGCTGCGTTCCACATGAGTCCATCCCTGAGCTCACTGTTGGTAAACAGGCCCCTTAGCCTCCACCAGCGCATTGGGAGGTATGAGAAGATACGCATCTGCTGGTGCGTTGTAAAGTCGTTAAAAACTCTCTGGCTCCTTGTTGATACAGTGTTTGGCAGGTTAAGCCCTTTGAGGATTTCGCCATGAGTTCTTAAGCAGCTGCAGTGGGAAGGCTGCAGAAGATGATGTTTCTTGCTGCCTAGTGTTTTTTATCAAGAGTTCATCAAGGCCTGGAATGTGTGGATTTCACAAGTTCACTTGTTTATGCTTTTCCTAAAGGACATACAAGTAGGACAAAACAGGCATTACAAATGAATGTTGCTTTTTCTTGAACAAACAAGAAATTTTCTTTGCAGTGCTCTCATGCACCTTAGGTTGGATATTGATTTTTGACTGTCTTTATTTGTTGATCTGCAATGCATATATTTTAATGCTTTGAAAGCACTATACAGTTTCCTTCTGTAATGTGTATGAGAAGGATGCAGTTCTTCAAAGGCCAAGTGTTGTGTCCAGGCCTGATGCTGATGCTTGTAAGACATGCTGCTGTTAATAAGATGGTTCAAAATTTGTTTTAGCTTGCTGTATTGCTAAAACACTTCCTGCAACCTCTATTTCAATACTACTCTCTTCTCGTGTAAATACTTGACAGTTCTAGAGGTCATACAGCAGGATTTTTCTGGGATGATAAAGGCTGGACTCTACATGGAGGGCATTAAAGAGGCAAAATCGTTAGATGAGATTGCATTTTGCCAGTCACGCTGCATCCTCATGTCTCAGGGATGGAAATACTTTAGGGGGTTATGAGCCCTGATGTTTGGAAAAAGAGTTCTCATAATCATAGAGGCATAAGTTTGGTGTAGACCACTAAAACCACCAAATGAAATGGTCAACCCATTCCCACCATGTCCCTTAGTGCCACATCCACATGGTTACTGAACTCCGCCATGCATAGTGACTCCACCACCTCCCTGTGCAGCCTATGTCAGTGCCTCACCATTCTTTCTGAGAAGGATTTTTTCCTAATAACCAATTCGAACCTCCCCAGGTGCAGTGTAAGACCATTCCCTCTCTTTCAACCACCTCTACCTCACTAAAGATATGTAGAGAAATAAGAGGCTAGAATTCCCTGTCTCATCTTTTTAGTATTAAATGCCATGTCCAGGTGAGGATACATCCCTATGTACTGTGGGTAACTTTCCTGAAAGCACAGAGAATGTTAGGAACACAATACACAGAGCAAATACTCTCCATTTGGCTTCATGAGAAAACTGTTTTGTCTGCAGAGAGGAACTCTCACTGCAGTTTCTGTTGCACAGATGATCTGTGTTCTCTTCACCACGAAAATGGCTAGTGCAGCATTGATTCCCTTCTCTCCAGGATACAAAACTCAGATTGAGTCTAAAAGCAGTCAGCTCTGACTTGTTCCCTGCGCTGGATTCCTGTCTCCTCCCGCTATGACCCCAGTGGATTTAATTGGTGCTGCCTCCAAGATGGATGCCTCCCCCTGTGTGTGCTGACAGCCAACAGTGCCTCTTCATTAGCTGGTTGGAGCACAGGACCTCAAGGACGCTGCTGATGCTGCCGGCTGAGCTAATTGTGTCTCTGATATCTTTTTAGAGGGAGCTGGGAGGCAGTTCAATCAAAGGGGCACTAGCTATTCACTTCCTATTGAAGATCTGAATGCGTTGCTGTCCTTATTAATGCAGAAATTTCTTGAATATGTATTTGGTAGGGAGCCACCTCTCTGTGTGCGTACACATTGCCGTGCTTTGTCTTGCATATGACCTTTGAAGGAAGCTGTACCAAGCTCAAGCTGCAGCTTTTTTAGCTGACCCTTGGAAATGCGTGGAGTCAGTGACCCAATGAAATAAAGCCAGCAAAGGTTAATAGTGTTGGTTTCAGGGCAATATACTCTTATCCAAAACAAACCACCCAAACCATCCCTGATCCTACAGACCTGTGAAATGAGATGGTGGGTCATGCCATCAAGCTGTTGTGCTGGCATCATAAAATCTGCTAATGTCAAGCTCGGTTACCTACAGGTCAGTGCATATAATATACCTTTTAGCTATGTTTTTTTCCTGCCTCTGTTGTCATGACTACAGAGCAGTGCTGGGGGAANCTGAGCAGCAACTATCGAGACATGCTCACAGTTGAAAATCAAAACAAACCACCCAAACCATCCCTGATCCTACAGACCTGTGAAATGAGATGGTGGGTCATGCCATCAAGCTGTTGTGCTGGCATCATAAAATCTGCTAATGTCAAGCTCGGTTACCTACAGGTCAGTGCATATAATATACCTTTTAGCTATGTTTTTTTTCCTGCCTCTGTTGTCATGACTACAGAGCAGTGCTGGGGGAAGACACTGAGTTTGTCCCATCTGCTTTTAAAGCTAAAGGAATTAAATCCAGATGAAAAGGCTGTTTAAAAGAGGAAAAGAGCCTTTCCTAAATGTCTTCTCTGAAGCATGCAGTATGTGAAGAATAGGTAAGTTACTGCACTCTTATGGCTTGAGTGCTTAACTCTGAAGCTACTGAAACATAAGCTGTTACAAGTCTAAGTATATGGAGCCTGCTATCTCATTTCCTTTTTATTTTTGAGTACAGATTATAGGTTAAAAGCATGTGTATTTACAGTAGCAGTGGTAGTACTATTGCCTGCTTTCTGAATGCTATTGACTTGCTAAGATCTATTTTGGAAATTAGTGATGGATGAAGCACTTCTGAACACTTGCAGATTTCATGGATTTTCCTGCAAAGTAATGCCACTTAATTTTCAATCATCTGTTCTCAGTGGCATTAGTTTCATATGGCAGAATACTGCACAATTGCTCTGAATGTGTGCAGATTCTTTACATCACTATTCTGTGACTGAAATCTAGATATATACAATAAAAGTTGAAAAAAAAATGTGATCTGATGTGCTTGTTTCATAGATAAAGTTAGCATTATTGTACATTTAGGCAAGCTCCTATGTGCAGCTCACTGGTGTTGCTTTGAAGAGTCTGGGGCATAGTGGCACTGACATCTGTAAAAGTTTATGTGGCATAAAAGCAAGCTTCAGTGTCAGGTTTGTGTTATATATCTTCACTATCAATACATCTGTATGCTAGATTTGCATTTAGGGAAGATGTAGCTTGTGTCACAGAAGTCACATCTGAGGACATTGTTTATTCCTATCACATTTCAAAAGGTAAAGCAGTGATGAGTTTTTCTGCCTCAGCACTGTTGCTAGCGCACAAGTTTAACCAGAAGCAGCTCTTGATAGGACTGTGTGGGTCTGATGGTAAATTATGTCCCGGGTGCATGGCGTGAATGAGCTGTGAAGCTACGCTAGATATTCAGCAATATCTACGTTATGTGTATTAATAATGTGTCATGGAAACGCATTTTCATTAGCCAAAAGAACCATGTGTTTTGGCACTTCTGTGTCAAGACAAACTTCCCATCTCAAAAGAAACATAATGACTTTTATCTTTGTAACTACAACAGTAGTAGTCTAAGCAACTACTAGCTTCATTTGTTTTAAGCTTCAATGTATGTCCCCCTTAGTATTGACATCAAACAGTCCACTCAGGTAATAGACACATTTCTGTGTTGAATACCCTGTGCAGGGATTCAATTTTTTCCTTGTTTCATGTCAGCAGCGTACTTGATGTATTAGAAAGTTCAGCTTAAAACTCAAGGTCCCCCCAAAATGATGGAAGTTGAAGTGAAAAGGTAGTGCTGGGAGAAATCAGAGGCAGTGCTAATTTGGGTGTTTTGAGAAAATATTTTACTAAATCTCCATGTTGCTGATGCTCTTGGTGAATTACAGTAATGATTATTTTGCTGTCTCTCTCTGCTAACGGAACTGAGCATCCATCAGCTTAAGTCAATGTGCAAGGTTCTACTCCTGTAAGATGATGTTTTTATTATGCTTGTCTGTGTGCACCTTCTGTGTTTTGATTATTGAAAGGTAATATGTACTTAAGGAATGAAAATAGCATAGGAAGAAGACAAAACTATTGAGGGATGCTCTGAGGAATAGTTGTGCAAGATGTGGTTATTTGTAGGGTGTTGTGCAGATGTCTGATGAGCTTCTGTGGTGGTAATGATGAAATCCAAGTGTTTGCCAGTGTTTTCAGCTAGAACATCTGCAGTTGTAAGAAGTAAATGAAAATGTCTATCTTCACTATCAAATAACTGCGCGTACTCCACTTGAAATGTCAGGAAGTAGAGCAGATCACTTGTTCAAAGATGTGTGGGAAGTTGTGGCTGAGCCTGCAAGCAGATCTTGCCTTGAGTTACTGCTTGGTGCACTGAGAGTTGGTGCCATGGATGTTGGAGGGATAAGGATCCAGGTAGCAAACTTGCCAAAGCCTGTTTGCCCCTGGAAGTAGGGAAGTTGAAATAGAGGGTCCTGCATCCTTGAAATATGGTAGTATTTGGTACTTAGACCATCCAAGGGAAAACCTTTTCTGAAGTTTGCAGACCTTGAAGCCATTTTAGCTCTTGTTCCTTCATGTGCTTGAGTGTTGCTGCCTGAACTCATTCCCTGCCCTGTGGCTGTAGGAGGCTCAGTTGTTTGGTCTTCATTCAGCCTCTCTGCAGGCTATTTCATTTTCCCTCTTTTCCACTGCTGGCGCTGTGGGAACATTGATCCTTACTTAAAATATATATTTTTTCCTTCTAGCTGTGCATTAGAGAACAAAATTTTCAAGCCCTGGCAAGCACAGGATGCTTGCTAGCCTTAGTTTCTTGAGTACAGCAGTCAAATTTAAGGCTAAAAAAGAGAATTTCTTCTTGGTATGTCAATTTAACAGTTACCAAGTACTGGTAATTGGTGTTGATATTCAGCATGGTGAAAGTCAGGTATCCTGACTTATTCCCTCCAACAGCAAAATGATACCTTTCTTTGGGATGCAAATGTCCCTGCAGAGGATGACACTGCTTCATCTCTCCTTGTGGGGTCACAGCTTGAACTGTTCCTTCTGGTGATCACTGCTGATTAAAGTATGCCTTTTATAAAGCTAGCAGGTGGGATCGGTTGGAAGATCTTGCTCTTCTGTGCTGCGTTTCAAATCTCCATGGTATTCATAGGTTGAGCGAGTGGTAAGTTTCTGTTTTCTGACAAATACCAAGAAGCAGCATGCAGTTGATGAATGTTTGTGAGGAACGCTTCAAACCACAAGCACTAGGCTGTTAGGTCTTAATGAGGCTGGTCTACGATTTACATGATGATTCATGAAGGAATAATGTCAAGGGGCAGTACTGGATGGCACTGTGCTGACCAAGCAGGCCTTCTTACTGTGGGAGGAGATGAGGGCAGTATCAGGCTGTACCCTGCAGACGATGTTCCTGGTGTACTGTGTAGGCCGTGGGCCCCAGGCAGCTGAGGCGGTGGAGGGATTTGCTCTGCAAAGGGCTCCTTTCAGGGGCAATGATGGAAAATGTGACAGCGGGGAGGAGGGAGAAGGCGAGCACCCAGGGAAGGCTGATCTTTGCAGCTTGCCAATGTGGGGCCCCAGGGGAAGACTCCATCTGCCGCCATTTGGCACGGCTCAGCCATCAGAGCACAGAGCGTGCTATTGTCCTCAACCATGGCAGGAGGAGCTGGCACTGAGCCTGCTGGGCTGCTGGCCTTAGGAAGGAAGTGGGAAGGATGGGGTGATGCTGCAGGAGAGGGACACAAGCTTCCGATGTGGAGGGCCAGGAGCGAGTGTGTCCCACTTGCCCTTGGAAGCTCCCCATGTGTGGTGGGATAAGGTGCACATCAAGGATGGTAATGCCATTAGTGCTCTTGGTGATGTTAGAGGGTATTAACAGCCTGAGGAGAGATGAGCTGGCTCAGCGCAGGCCTTGCTGAACTTGGGGAAATGTCCTCAAATGAGGCTGGCTCCACAGGAGCCGGCCGTCCTTCAGGACAGAATACTGAAGCCCAGTTTATGTCACTGCTGTCTCTGAGAATGGGCCTTACTTCCTAAGAATGGAGAAAGAGGAGTGCGGGCTTAAGGAGAGAGCTCGAGTTTAGTGCTTAAGCTGTCAGGTACATCTTTGCTCAGAGAGCAGAGTGTCAGCTTCTTAGCTATGTGAATAAAATGATGCACAAGGGGGACAGAATATGCAGCAGGCAAGCCAAACTCTAAAGTCGAGGCCTGAGAGAGTAATGGTTGGAACTGAGAAGAATGAATAATGGAAATAAACACTGAGCTACCAAAAAGACAAGAAAAATGAGTATTTACACTGCAGAAACTGCAATAATTTGGACCATACCCTTTTCATTTCCTTATCAACATGAAGTCAAGTTAAGCCAGGCCAGAAGACAAAAGAATCATCATAGCATGAAACTCATTTACAAAAGATGCACGTACATCTGTGTGCTGTCTTTTTGCAGTACTGTAGAGGAGCACTTGAGAAATGGTGAAAGAGAACCAGGCAGGAAGAGCAGCCTGCAGTTTATTATGAGCCCATGATGGATAAAAGCATGTTTAGCTTCCATCTGTTCTGCTTTGGATGATGGCTGTGGAAGGGTCATAGCTTTGGCAGTGATGGATATTTGAAACGAAAGCCGTTTTTAGCTGTTCCAGTTCTTTTTCCCACTCTATTTATTGGACATCCATTTCTCTGAATGATATGTGCTGCCAGATACGCTGCAGGTGTTTGTTAGCTACAAGTGTTGGATAACGTGAGGTTCTCCCTGTCTTACCCTCTTCCACTGCTGAACTTGCTACAGGATGAGAATGAGAACAGCGAGTTGTGTTGGCACACTTCAGGTAGTTAATTTTGCTTTCCTGGGAATAAATGCATAATTTTCCTACATTTTATATCTGTGAAGTATTATATAGAGAGTGTAGCTTGAATAATAAAGAAGCTAGCTGTTCACCTACAGTCACATGAGAAATGGATTGCTTGTCCAACAGTATGTTTTTTTTATGATTGCTTTACTGTAAACATGTAATTCTTTGTACATTTCTGCTGCTACTTGATCAAAAGTAGACATCCGAGTATTTCGTCTATGGTTCTGCTAGAATTAAAAATGGAAATGAGAAGTGAGTATGTAAAACTGTGCCCTGTGCATGGCAACAGCACTCAGTAATCCCTGCTGGGCAACGGGAAGAGGGTGAGCAGTGCAGGTGGGTAGGAAGAGCCCACGGAACCACTTTGGGAAGTGGTTCCTGAGGCAGGAGCTGTGGGCAAGCGTGGCTTCCCTCCAGTGCTGTGCTCTTTCTGTGCACCTCTAGAGGCAGCTGTTGTGGATTCAAGAGCAGAATTTTTCCACAAACGCCTGCAAATCCATTTATTGTGGTTCTGTGGATTATTGTGGATTTTTTTGTGATTACTGACTCAAGCTTTGTTTAAAATGCTGTAATTGCTCTGTTCCGTCCAAATGCAGATTTGGGGTTGTCTTTTAGAAGCCTTGTCAAAGCCAAGTGAGAATTGCGTACAACGAAATGCATTTAAAGAGTCCCCTAAAGGCATTTTACTTGTCAGTCCCTGTAAAGCCACATAGATTGACTGAGGAGTGGGCTCTCATACGGGAGGTGCTGTAATACGTCTACGTGTGTATGTTGAGCTGTTGTGTTCCGGGCACAGCTTTGTCTGCACATGCAGATGGTGGGAGAGGAGAAACGTGCAAGTCATTATCCACTTTGACAGTGTTTTTGATCTCTTGGGACTCCTACGTATCTCCATGATA
This sequence comes from Bambusicola thoracicus, assembly GCA_002909625.1. Classification (NCBI taxonomy): domain Eukaryota; kingdom Metazoa; phylum Chordata; class Aves; order Galliformes; family Phasianidae; genus Bambusicola; species Bambusicola thoracicus. The sequence continues at coordinate 599 of PPHD01022859.1, read as the reverse complement.
AAACCACACTTCAAATGGGCTTGGCAGGGAGTGTCAACACCGGAGTTGGGAAAACGTGGATTTAATGTCCTCAGAGTACCATTAAGTCCTGTTAGCTTGCAGCTTTTTTTTTTTTTGAATGCATCAGCTCTTTTAATTCCTTCTCTGTTTTGACAGCATCAATTACATATCAACACGTTATTTAAAATAAATAGACAGGGAATACTCCCTTGCAAATACCCTGGAGATTCAGTCGTGTTTGTAAGACGCATTGCTCTGACAAAGGCCGGGGAGAGATTTAATAAGGCTTTTATCCCACAGTAATTAAATAATGCCTGACTGATGACACCGTAACTCAACAGATTAAATTGCAGCGTGAAAACATATAATCTGTCATGCGGAGATGCACTTTGGCAATTAGCATAGTTGGATGGCACGTGTGATACCCTGAGACGGTGGCAGCCCTTGCCTGAGTCACTTGGCTTCACGGTGTCCCTGCATCTGACACAGAGGCAGCAAGGTGTGATATGCTTTCTGGGGTGCTACTGAGTTCTGTCAATTCCTGCTCTGACACAGGCAGAGATCGTCCTTGGAGCTCTCTTGTGCTTAACCTGCTTCTG